>OMKZ01014945.1:0-36367 GCA_900302535.1 Neoniphon sammara | reverse complement strand
TTAGCCATTATAGATATATGGATTAAACGCAACTACCATATAATCACACATATCCTTCAATGGATAGAAGTTGTGATATTTAAAAAAAGAAAAAAAAAAAAAACTTCTGCACACTGGATTAATGCAGTGTTTCATTCGCAACGGGACTTGGGCATAAATCAGAATAAAATGAAGCATAAAACTAGTATGTAGCCCACCCTGCCCCGCCCCCCTCCTTTCCCATTGTCTTTGCTTTGGCATCAGGCATTTTGCATGTGCATACTCTACCTCCCTGCAGGGCAGAGGCTCAGCTGATATATCAAGATTCAGGGGCGCCCCTGCTGTACTTTTGGGAGGTGTTCACTTCTCCAGCAAAGCAGCCAACAGAGCAGGGTAGTTTGGTGTTCCCCAGCCCGTAACAGGGTCCCATGATGGTGCAGCGCAGAAGCCCTTCCCCTGAACCTGCTCATCCAGGCAGCTCAGGTGGCAGCCCTCTGTCACCTGCAGATAAGAGAGTGGAGATTTCCTTCTTCCTCCTTGTAACAATGCTTTGCCTAGCAAATACCCAGCCTTAGTGTGTGTGTATCTAATGACACGATGTCAGCAAGCTCATGACTACTTACTACTGCCACCTAGTTATTCAGAGTAGCCTACTGAGAGAAATATGCTGGGTGTTTTTACTGCAATTCTTTTTATAGAGTGCCTCAAGAAGCAGTCAACAGTAGTAACATTCA
This sequence comes from Neoniphon sammara, assembly GCA_900302535.1. Classification (NCBI taxonomy): domain Eukaryota; kingdom Metazoa; phylum Chordata; class Actinopteri; order Holocentriformes; family Holocentridae; genus Neoniphon; species Neoniphon sammara. The sequence continues at coordinate 35,654 of OMKZ01014945.1, read as the reverse complement.
ATTCAAATAACCATTCAATTCCTTAGGCACAAGTAATCTGGTAATTTCTATTCATGCATCATTTTTGAAAAAGCACTTCACAAACAAGTAAATGAAAAATAAGTGCACCAGCGCTTTACATGCTCGGGCAGTATGCCTATTACGCCATCTAGCGTACAAAGTAATGCCCTGAAAAGTATCACACAGGTCAGAACAAAGGAAAAATGAGGTAAAAAAGAATAAGAGATCAGTACATAAAAACTGCCTAAAGAAGTAGAGTTTATAAAAGCAATTTAAACGATGCCACCAGCACAATCAGCCTAGGCTGGTTAGCCAGGTCACTCCAGTAGAACAGGATAATCAGTTGACTTACATCAAATAGGGCCTGTCCCTTGAGCTTGTAGAGGCGAGGATTGAGGAAGCCCAGGGCGGGCAGGCCTTTTGGCAGCCGGTGATCATTGATGAGAGCCAGCATTCCTCCAACCACGGGGGTTGACGCCTGGAGAAGATTAGAAGACAAGAAGTGTAATGAAGCAACACAAAATGAGCATTACGAAATGTTGGGACAACATCTACCTCCTCCAGAGAGATACCTAGAACTGTTCCAAGATCTAGACCTTGGACAGTGTTGATTTCTTGCCGCACCAGCAGATGTAAATATAAATTTCAACCAATAAAATCTAAAATTTTTGAATAATCCTGCTCCACCACCCATCAAATGCCCCCTCCCCCCCTACAATTGAGTACTGGGTCTTTTACCGAGGTGCCTGAGACCCAGGGGATGGGCACTCTGTTGCTGACCACCCAGTAGTTATCAGACAGAGCAGCCATATCTGGATAGGCCCGGCCAGTGGTGTTGAAATATGTTTGTGGAGGCAGGCTGGCCGCGACCGCCTTCAGGTAGCTGTTCACTGCACTGGTCTATGGGAACACATGCACACACATACACAGCATTAATTACACTGTTACAGGTTTGGAAAAAATACAGTAATGACTGCACTGTAAATGCAGTTCCCATCTCAGAGGAAGCTGATGTTACTACTCTTTGGGAACATCAGCTCTAATGTAAACTGACATTAAGGGTTTAAGTGGGGAACAGAGGCAGCAATCTAGTCTGCATACAGAGCACCTATCAACGTTTACTTAGAAGACCAAGATCCAATCAAGTGTAAAGGGCAAATTTCATTCTGAAGTCATCAAACCCTACAGGTCAAGCTTGTGACTGATGATAATGAAGTGCTGCTACTCTGCAAAGCTTTAGAAATGAGGGTCACAGTGTTGATAACCAGGTGTGATCAGCTGTTACCTGGTAGTCAGGCATCTTGAAGACGTTGCTGAAACCTCCCCCGCTGATGTAGTCTGTAACTTCATAGGTCACCTTAAAGGGGTTCTTGAACGAGGTCCCTCCTACTGTGGTCACATACGGGCTGAGAGGAAAGAGAGAGGCACAGGACATGAGCATGACTCCTACACAATCTCCAAAAATTCAGACTGGATTTGAAGATTTTGATTGGTGTTAAAAATTATGTATGCATATGGGCCATAAAACTTTAGCAAAAGATTGTTTCACAAAAATAAACATCACAACATGGTAAAAGACAACAACTGAGTGTATATCAAAAAGATGTAGACATGTATCAGTTTCACTTTTGAGATGTTGCTGTGCTATTCCCAAACATTTTGAGACCAGGAAATGATCAAATTCATTTTTACACATTTCCAGTCTTTCAATCAGTCATTGTCTGCAGCACTGACTGAATTACCCTTGGATAGAAATCCTTTCAAAAAAAAAGATTCCATAAAAGCTAAATTCATGAAATCAGTCGAGTCCAGTCGAGTCCTACACGAGTGCAGGAACAGGTACAGCAGTGGAGTTAGGGTTTTACCTCGAGGCTGGAAAACTGGGCCTGAAGGCATTCTTTCCCTTAGTCAAATGTCTGCAGCCGGCACCACTGTCACCTAAACATGACGAGTAAAAAGATGGAAAATGCGACGTGCCGAGTTATCAACATCCTCTAGACAGCTGGCCGTATATAAAGTGATAGTGTACGTCATGGAAAAAGCTACATCACAAAGGTATCGTGTCAACACATTTGTCCTTAGCCAGCGTGCGGTTGGGGGTGCATATTTAAACCCTGGCAGCATACTCAGGTTTCAGGTGATAAAATAACAGGACATTAAGAACAGAACAACTCCTTGGTAACTTGGATATGTTGCCAAAGAGATCAAGGCCATCACTTTGTGCAGTCATAGCATCCACTCTTAGCCCCATCTGCCACCCCAAACTACAGCTTACACTTTCCCCATTTATTTAATTATCATTTTTCCCAGGTGCAGTTATAAATAAGAACTGACTTGGACAAGATGAACTTAAAAACTAAAACAAGCGCAAGACCACATGCTATTTAAGTTATATGAAAACCTGGGTGGACAAAATAAAGGAAAGACTGAAAAATGGCATTAACTTTGCAGTTTGACAAATTACAAAGGCCATGGGTTGAAGGTATCCTGAGGACAAGTGGTGGTATTAGATACTCGATATTCATGTAATACTAACCATTTATGTGATTTTGTCCAAACATTGTACACGTTAGGTGCCATTTGTTAAGTGATGACAAGTAGAAGGCAGGATGGGTTCACTACACTTTTCCCCAATTACTAACCAGAAGCAAAAAGTAGCGAGATGCCCCTGACGCCAGCCTTCATGAACTCAGTGTTGATGCGCATCATGTAGGCAGTAGACAGACTGTCCTCGTCGTCCCCGTAGCTGATGGTGTGGACCCAGGGCAAGTCAGACATGTTGCTGAGCAGAACCATCCACTGAAGGAAAGGCTCTTGGGACTCATGACGACCTGAAGGAAAAGGGGGAAAGTTAGCTAAATTTAAATATTTGACACCATCTTAAGGTAAATGAACAATTGCAGCTTTTTTAATTACAGAAAAGTGTTCATTGTAAGCATCATTTCTTGGTACTCCAATGCCTTAACTTGTTTCCTTTTGCATCTACAAATGCCAACAAGGAGTGAAAACGGTGTACATGCAAACACACCCAAGCCGAAGCTCTCACCTACCAACCTGGGTTAGTGAAGACCCATGTGGGGATGTTTGCCCCTGTACTCATGATGTACTCTACATCCAGGCTGGCCTCCAGACCGGCTTTGCCTGCTCCTTGGGTGCCAACAACCCGGTCCACCTTTGACAGATGCTGGAAACTTCCCCCAAACATGCTCATGAACTCAGCCAAGTCTGCAGGGTGGTAGTACTGCTCCAAGAACTGCAAGAAACAAAAGCCGATTTTAAGTGAGACAGTACACCAAGTTGTGTGGCAGCTGCAGAATCTGAGCTTAAGTGTATGTGTGTAACAGCAACACTTGATCACATTTCATTGTGAACTGACGCGATAAGAGCCTCACACCTGAGCTACAGCCTGGCTGTTGTTCTGAGCTGATCCCACGTCAGCTGCTGTCAGGTTATACCGTTGCCTCAAGATGGCAGGGGTCACACCAAGGTGCACCCAGGCCAATGAGTGCTTATGCTTCCCACTGGATGAGGCTTTGCTGAGGTCCTGTCCCTTGGGAGGGAAGCGGTGAAGCCCTCCAACTGTGGGAGGGGTAAAGATCAATAATTAATCAAGTCCATAGACAAAGGCAGCACTAAACCCAAATAAAACATGTGAAGCAATCACAGATAACAGATATATATTTGACATGATGCTCACCAAAGTCAAGGTGCTGGTGAACATCGTCATGAACAGAATACGGAGACGATGACCGTACCAGAGAATGGCCGTCCCTGATGTAACGGTGGAATCTGCTACCTGGCAGCAGCGTCTCCGCCACCCTTTAAACCAGAAACCACATAAAAGATCGGCTTTATTCCTTTTGTGTTTTTGTTGTAAAATAATTGTGTCTTGTAAACCCATATGGTTTGGGCACCTCTGGATGCACATCAATGAAAGAATAAACAAAATAAGAAGCAAAATCAGTCCAATCAATCAAGAGCAAAATCACAGCCTAGCCAACTACCAGACTGTTGTTATAGCAACGTATGCAATTTCAAGTATGTTTAATTATAGCAACTCATTTTATATGCAAAACTGATACAGCTCTGAGTAATTTAAATCTACACACAGTTACACTATTACCCCCAAGTAAAAGACTGTTATAGGGAGGAGAGGTAAAGACTTGTTTTTGTTGTAGCTTTCTGAATTTCAATAGGCAGGCAGTCAGTTTGATTTCATCCAACAGCCATGGAAAGAGGAACTGCCTCAATAGATAACGGCATGGATTTGTGCTTTACTGTAAGTAACTTCAGCAGAAAAATAACCTCTGCCTTAACTTTGTCACATGCTAATGACAGTTACTGCTGAGTAAGTAGAAAAAAGTAGTTAAAAAGGCAGGCTTACTTTGTGGTCATGGAACACTGCAGGAAGTCCTGAGTCTGAATAGTCTGGCAGTTTGTCACCCCATGACTCTGCAGCCAATGATGCACCACCTTCTGGGTCAGCTCAGACGGACGCACAAGGGAAGCAACCTCCTCCAGGTTTAAGTACTTACCTGTTGAGGACATAAGAGGTGTTTTTCAGATAGAAACCCATCTAGGACAGTGCAGTAATGGCAGCACTGTTTTGTTGTACAGAAAGAGGTCAAAGTTGAGGGAAGGCATTTATTGTTATCAGTCTACAACCATTTTACACAATCAAATCAATGAGCAGTGAAGCTCATATTCTTTCTGATGTACACTGTGGAGGGCAGATTTGGCCAGTTAGAAATAAACGTATTAAATCTGTAACAAATAAATAGTGAACATAAATGAATAAATGCATGAATAAGACAATATATCAACAAGGGACATGATGTATATATTTATTTCCCTTTTGCTTTTGTGATAGAAAGTTCACATCTTTTAAATATGCTTTGTTAGAACCAGCAGTGACTAGACAGTTTCTTACCATATTGTGCTGAGTCAGGGTCTGACACCAGTCGGAGTGTTTCCTCCAGCTGGTGAACATTCTGCTGCTTTAGGGCGAAGGTGAGCTGCAGCTCCTCAGAGGGGCTGACCCGGCTGACGTGAACCCAGTCCTCTGGGACTCTGAGAAAGAGAGAACAAATCCTTTGGTGATGATCTTCATTGCAACCCAAGATTGGGAAACCAGACCTGTGTATAGTTTCAGTTACTGAAATTGAACCGCTAGCAGAAATGCACAGGTGACCAAAGTGTGACAAAAAAGGCAGACTTCCTTAATTAATGTATGTGCCAAATTCTGTTTTTTAATCCAAATTCAAAGCTAAAAATGGATAGTGGGCATTATATGACCTAGAGGTAAAAATGGACAGCATGTAGAGATACGTGTGAGCTACCAGGTTTCACGACAGGCCTTCACCTTGGGGGTTGATGGCTTAATATATTGCACCTCGCAGGCCTGTTTGCGCTAATTTGTACTCAGTTTATGAATACCCAGGACCTATTTATGTGCCAAATACGAAAATTCAGTGACCCACATTACCTATGCCTGAGCTATTGGACTGAATAGAAATGTAATGAATACATAAGTCCTCATTAGGTACACTCCTTGTGTAAGAATTTCTTTTTATAAGGATCTCCCCTTTGACATACATCTGTAGACTGGGGCTGCCAAGGCTGAACTGCGTTTATGAAAAACAATCAGACTTGACCTTCATGATGCTTGGAAAAGGTTTACATACAGGGAGACTAACTGAGCTAAAGTAAACAGAGATTTCGAGCTGGTTTACTCACAAGACATCTTGATCGCTTTCGATATATCCACTCCAGACCAAAGGGCTGCATAGTAAGGGGACGATGAAGGTCAGCCTGGCGGATCAGGAAATAAAACATTAAAGGGGTTTGTACTTACAGAAAATAAGCCGGAAAAAAGCAAGTACAAACAGGACGGGTCTGATCTCACGGCCACAACAAATAGGAAGTATTCATGTTATTTAAGTAAGTGAAATCAAATGTAGCCCTCCGCACGTAGAAAAGCGCATAAACAACTGTATGCCAGGTTTACACTTGTATACAAAATGCACATGGCTATTTATGTGAACACTGTTTAATCGGGTAGGAGTCATATCTAGGTCATCACAGACAGTAAAATCAGCAGAAATCACGAGGTGAACTGCAACCACAAACAAAAACTAGCTCTGTTAAATGTCGATCTAACGATACAGCGTTCCGCAAGCATCTGCAGGAGGAAACCAACTTGTATCTTAACGAAAACAAAACTCACAAGGCATTCATTGCGCTCTCTCTGTCCTGAACTCGGCTGTTTCGTTTTGAGCTCAGACTGTTATAGACGCAAGAGTCACGTGATAAGGCCGTCACGTGATCGGCAGTCGGGTGACATTCGCCAGCATTCAGAACTCTTCCGCCCTGCCGCAGTAAACTAACAATAATAAATGGCTGTTAAATGTCTTTTCTTTTAGACATCATCGGTTTTAAATTCAGCTCCACGTGCAAAGAACATAATGCTCGCAGAACATTGTTTCAGTTTCCTCACCAGAGTTGCTCTGAAAAATATGATTATTACAGTGCACACCACTGCAATTGCCATATTAAGTAGGGCCTACTTAATAACTATACACGTGCTTATTGTGATGGTCTCAAAGCAAGTATCCTGTGATGTATCACAGCTGTTTAAAGTCAGTGGCATATAATACCTGCACAAACTAATAATGTAATAACTTGTCAGATAATGTAACACGCTTTGACCAGTGAATATTTTAACCGTTAATATCTATATCCATTTAGTTTATCATTTTCCTGGTTTTATTTATGGTATATTATTTTTTATATACATGTTTATTTCTGTAAAGCACTTTGTAAACCCTTTTAGAAGGGGTGCTAAGCCTATATATTATAAAGTTTATTATTATTAAATTATTGGTTATTCACGTATGATCTTTTTTTCCCCAAATGGATGATGTCATGTTGGAGATTGGAGATGACTTTCCCTCCCCTATTTGCTTGAGCAGATAAAGGTTTTCTTTAGGTTGGAATAATATACATCATCTCTCTTCCTTATCTATTATCTTTGGCTGGATGCTACAAGGTGTGTTGTCACAAATTGAGTGCATAGAAGACAAGGCATGGTGAGGGTATGTGAGTATCTCAGGACAAAAGGAAAAGTAAATTACAGCAACCTATCACAAAGTAACTCTTGCAATGCAGTGAATATAAATCAATGTTAGCCACACTAGGTAGGCTAGTTTGGCAATTATACAATAAACACAAATTAACCAACCCGATTAAACAAAACTTTTATTCAAAATTATATTTATGAAGTATTTGTGAACCTAAGAACTTTAACAAAACTGATAATTACAGGGACATAACAGCAGTAAAATAATAATGTTTACATCATGAAATTAATTCATTTTTATACTCTAACAGGGCATGCGGTCCTAAAGAAAATGATTACATCGTGTAGCCTGTCTAAAAACTTAAAAATGGTGCACCTTGGCCAGCATGAGTCTAGACATTTGAGTTAAATTCCTAAGGTTCCTTGGGGAAATAAATCTATATATAGACAGTATCATTGTAACACCTGTGCATGTGGAATAGCAGGGAAGTTTAGTTTTTACTGCTCACTTCTGAGACAACATTCCAGACAATGATGAAAATATTATTTCTTCTTTGAAACCACAAGTTCATTTCCTTTCCACTTTCCTTAAGTAGTTTAACCAGCCCAGATAAATGTCTGAAATCCTTGACAGCAAATTAATGTGTGTAAAAAGGTGGTGAATAGTTCTGAAGGGCACAATATCAAAGTTCTCTCTCACTATAAAACTCCCATGTAATGGCAACCAGAGCTCAGTGGATAAATGTGACACTGGGGGGAAAAAATAAGATGGGAAAACCAGATGGGTGTTTATACAGTTGGACAGTGGGATATGGTGGTAATACTAGCCAAATGTCAGCTATTAGACATTAGAGGTGCCCACAGAAGATGAAATGTAATGAAATACAGTGAAAGATTTCAGCACAATATTTTCTTTAAAATCCGGGGACCAGCAGTCTTTTCTGGATAGTAATAAAGTTTCATATTTAACCCTTTTCCCATCAGTTTTAATCAGCATTAGCCATTAAAGCAAATTAAGCAAAATGAAGCTGCAATAACTCTGTCCCCAAATCAGTCATTGTCCGAGAAGTAAAAATCCTCTTCTTCTCCACTTTCAGCCAAAGCCTGATCATTGTCTGGGAACATCTCCCATACAACAAAGGTATCATTTTCTCCTGAAAAGAGAAATGAATGAATCATGTTAAATAACATAACTAATTTTACAATGCAGTGTGCAGAATTTCAAATCTGTTCAATCATCAGCTTTACAAAAACCTGAGTGTGACATTAGAAAAATGCCTCTACACAGGGATACAAACTGTATATAAATAGGTCAGACAGCTCAATTAAAATAAATAAATAAATAAAAACTGCCATTACAAAGGTTAAAATTAATGACCAGTGTTTTTAGTGTAATGTACCTGTGTTACCACATCTTCTCATTGCTCGTTTCACTGATGGTGTGGGTGTGAAGTTCTGAAAGAGAATAAAGAAAATGTACATGTAACTAATGTGAATAATTTATATTCTTAAAGTTTTTCCATGCATACAAGTATATTATCAAGAATCTCAGAAATCAACCCTAATGAACCAGTACCGAGGCAGGCCCTTGTTTGTAGACATGGAATTGATTTTTTTTTATCCTCTTCTGGAGTTGAAAGATGTACTTGTCATCATTGTTCCTTAAAATGACACACACAAAAAAAGACGTTCAGTTACCATACTGCAAACCATGATGAAATCATCCATTTTAGGCCTACTATTTGATTTTTTTTAAAATTAGGTACTTTCAAGGACAATAATTCAGTTTACAAAACTTTTAAGGCCTTAGTTCATTTTTCTCAAAACCACAAACATTCAAGGATTTTCAAGTCCTTTGGGGACCCTGTGTTACAGTGTTATGTGCAGAATAATGCTTTTCCTGAAGAGAATATTTTGAAAAGTGAGACAAGCTACCATACACAAATCAGCTTCATTCACCTGTTGAGAGAGCCCATCATGCCAGGAGTGATATGGAGACACTGAGGGGTCTTCACTGTAGGAAAGCCTGCCGTCATCGGGGTCAGGGGCTCAAGGTCCATAAATCCAAACCCACCGTCCTTCCCATTAGGAGTCATGGAGGGGAGCTGTGCAGCAGGACAAAGATGAGGGGAAAGTCATCACTCATCTATTGAATCATAATCACTAGACAGTGACACCAGACACTAGTCACAAGCCTGCTAGAGTTGCCCACACTTGCAAAGAACCAGGCACTACCAGTACTTTTGTACATGAAGTGAGATGACACTATATAGATTTACATAAATGGCGGAACAGAAAGAGAGAGATACCTGGAACCGCTGACTTTGCATGGCGGAGCTGCTGAAGATGTCGTCCAGGTCGTCTTTGGGCATGGCCTCCAGGAACTGACGGACCTGCTGCTTTCTTTTCAAGGTTCCCACTCGGGCAGTTATTGTGGGAGGATCCACAACTAGGAATTGACACACAACAGGTCAAAATCAAATCCATGTATCCTTTTCATTCAAAAACTATTTGGTTACAGTATACAGGTACCTTTGGCCACACAAACTAATAATAATAAAAGATACGGGGTCAAAGGACAACTTCATACCTTCTCTTTACAGGGAACTATCTTAAAAAGGCATCATGTTGAAAAAATATGACATGAGGAAATTTCAACTGCACTTTAAAACAATGTCACATGGACAGGCCAGTCCTTTCATTAAAATTAATTACAATTACAGGAATTAGGGAAACATGTAAGGTTTAACAATTTAACATACATCGTAATACAACCAATGAACTTCAGACCTGGCTCTTTTTTGGTTTCCTCCTTTTTAGATTTCCTGGATCTCTTGGTTGGGACCTGGAACATCCCCTGGAATGTGTGTTGTTTTTGGCACTCCTCTGCAGAGCGCGTACCAACCATCATGGCCACCTTCACCCAATAACTCCCCGTGTGCTTAGGACAGGAGTTCACAGCCCTAGAAAACAGAGCACAGAGGCATGCACAAGCACACCCATATACAGCACTGAGATAGTGAGTTACGACACAACAATATACTCTAATTCTGTAAAAAAACAACTTTTGTCATCAGATGGGAATATAAAACTCACTGCTGCAGCCTCGCAAGCTCTGCCTCAGTCCACTGTTCTTCATCTTTCTCTTGTGGAATCACTTTGGTGCTGCTTTCACTTTTGTGTCCCTTGTTGCTTTTCTTGCTGGACTGGACCGGCTTCTCTGGTTGTGATGTTTTGCTGCTTTTTTTTTGTCTGTGCACTTTAGGTTTCTGTGTGGCATCACTCTTTGTTGATACAGTGGTTCTCTTTCTCAGATTCCTCCCGCTGTCCTCTGAGGAATTTGACAGCGGACTTGGTGGAGACAAGTGACTTGACTCTGACTCGTCAAGAGGCTTCTTGCCCCGCTTCTTGCGCAGCCTTCCCTTTTTCTGCCACTTGCCAGAGAACTCGTCATCCGACTGTGATGCCGTGTCAGTGACTGCCGGAGGTGCTGTGGGCGCTGGAACAGTCAGCTTCCTCACTACGACTCTCGCTGAAGAAATGTCATGCAGGTGATTCTGTTTTTTTGACCTCGGTGTTGAGCGCTTATTAGGCTGAGCTTGAGACTGAGGGATACTGTCTGCATGTAATATCTCTGAAGGTGGTGCTCTTTGGCTGGCGGTTCTGTCAGACAATTCTTCAGGGCTGCTAATATGACTGGTTCTTGTCTCCTCGGGAAGCTCAGTGTGATTCTTGCCAGAGCTGGCCTTGGCTCTGTTTCGTTTGCGGTGTGAGGTCTTGACCTTCCTCAATGGTACAGATGGCTCATTGCTGCTACTGGTCAACTCACCCTGCCCGCGGCCTGGAAATACACAAGCCACTTTGTAAGCATGCACCCAATGACTTATCACTCTAATAAAACAGCATGATTTCTTTGAATCTTTACCTTCGCTGCAAGGCAGAAACACCATGGCAGGTTTCTGTGGCATCCTTGTGGAGGCCGGTGTATCCATCTGCTGCAAGATGTAGAAATAAATCCACTTATTTCAAGTGTCAAGTGCTTCAATACTGCCAAATCAATTAGCAAAGAGTGACCAATAAGATACAATGCATTCTGGATTATTGTGGAACCAATATGAACTTATCACTGGATGCTTACAGGGTTGCAGATGGTAGTATCGTAACACTCGTGGATGGTGACATTCATGTCTGCATCTAGGATGACCCTCCCTCCTTTCCAGTACTCTAGAGGCGGCTTAATTACCCGACCACTCCGAGATACTTTCACACCACCAACAAGGAAGGAAGAGGACTTGGGAGGACAGGAGGCAGCTGGAGATGAGGAGACAATTAGTGTGTAGTTGAAGGAAAAGTCATTAATAAGTCTTCCAATAAAGCCAGCTCAGTCATGACTGAATGACTGCTTATTTTAACAGACTATTTGTAGGATATTGTATCCTATCTTAACACCTAAAGGTTGATATCTTGCATTGCAAGTTTATTTGTTGGCAAAAGCCAACAAATAAACAAGGTATGGGGAAAGAAGGCAGACATAATCTACCATGAAATGTGTCCCAATGCACTGCATGAAGTCCTATTGTCTTTGGTCCATGTGTTTTTGATGTGCCTCTGCACAAATGTCACAAAGATGAATTTCTGTACATTTCTTGTATTAAGTATCACTTGTATTGAAGTGATCCCAGTTCCAGTCCTGTACTTACATGTTTTTACAGGCTTTTCCCTGTGTTGTTTTGTAGAGAGGTTCGTGGCTGGTGTCACAGGCCAGGCTCTTGTGTGTCTTCCTTCACTGTTCCTCAGTACGCCCAGGCTACCACATTAAAACAACATTGTTATTTCGTCAGAAAACCTCATTTGCTTATTATTGATGGCAAGCAACACACTAAGTATTTGCAAATATGGTTTTTAGTGCACAACTCAACAGCCAATCTGTCCCATGCTGCTGACACAAACTTGGTTGAAGTATTTAATTTGTGTAGCAAAAACACCATTGAAATAAAAGCAAAGTGGGCATGCCACTCACTTTACTGTCATGGACTGAAATGAATAATCTTACTCTCTTGACTCTTGAAACTTTTCAAAATACATCTTCCAGTTTGAAGGGAAACCATAAACAAACTTCTTCAAAAGCCAGTTTGGCAACTCTGCAAAAGAAAAAAGCACAAAATACATCAAGGGAGAATAGCGAACTATAATCATAGTATTTGCATAAGATTGGATTTCTTTCTTGAATGTGCACAATATCCTCACCATGCTTTGATTATGATGCACTTTTTTGGTATTTTCCCCAGGTTGGCGTGCATATGCAGTGTTTACTCAGTGCAAAATACAGTATCTATCTACACATAACAAAAACTGAACTGGCTTACCAGATTTAACTTCCATGTTCATCTTGCCTTCCAAGATGTAAACCCCACCAGATACAGTCTTGAGCACAGAATTAGAAACCCTCTCCACAATGATGTTGCTGTGCCATGGTATACTGTCTTCCCTAGGCAGGAAAGACAAGGCAGAATAGCAGTGTTCAAATTAAAAGAACTAAAGACATCTGAGAGTTAGCACTAGCTTTCCTATCAAAAATAATAAACATTCCCTTTTCTATCATCTGTGGAAACTTCTTATAGCTTTAGAAAAGGATAAACAATGTAGTTTCCAAATATACTTACTTGTGAATTCCATCAACATACAGGCCATTACGAGTACATCTCAGCGTCCACTTTCTGAGATAAATTACAGTCATCTGCCAGACGTAAAAAAGGGCACAGCAGATATTCAAACTTAGTCAAAAAAGTGCAGAGATTCATTTGTACCTCTCTGAGAAGTACAAAGCTTGAATGTTTCTTTCATATGTTTAGGCTTTTTTTGTTTTGTGGCCCTTATCACAGCACCGAATGATGTAATCAAGAGGTATTAATTCTTAACGGAGGTTCTACTCACGTTGGGGAACTGTGTGCGGGCTGACCATGTGCTTCGTTTGTGTTTCTTCGGGATAGAGATGCGTGGCGAATCAATGACAAGTGGGTCCTCTACCAGAGCAGGCTGGGGCTTCACAGCAGGGAGCAGGTTGTCCTCTCTGGGATCAAGATCTGATTGGCTGTCAGCTGCGTCCAGTCTAGATCGGTTGGCAGGAAAAGCACTTCCTTCATCATTACGAAAAGCATCCATACAAGTGTTGCCCTCTCTCTCGCCCTTATCGAAGGTTGTGGAGGTTGGGCTGTCTTCAGACTGGCAGGTATGACCTTGAGGAAAATAAAACAAAAAATTAAAAAAATTACCAGACAAAAAAGGGCAATCAACAATCATAAATTAAAAAAAAAAACAGAGGATTGCCTTTTGCACTCTTCACAACACACAGCACAACATGGAAACCTAAAACAAGAACTTTATTTATGGTGTTTTGCTGGATTCAAATCTTGGGCTACTGACATGATATGAGAGAGTGAGAGAGCAAGAGAGAGAGAAAGAGAGAGAGCTTTATTGATCCCAATGGGGATAACTCATTTGCCACCACATCACACATACATAAAGAAAAATATAAACATTACATTAACAGTATGACATATAATAAATGTAAAGGGCACTTCTAACATGAATAACAGCTGAAACAAGAGTCCTCTAAGAGTGACAACAATGTGACAAAAGGCAGAGGTACCAAACCACCACACACCCATTTATTTAAATACTCACCCCTGCTCCTGAGCTCCCTTGTGCTGCTGCTGACTTTGTAAGCCTCTTGCTGCTGCCTCTTCCTCTCCCTCTCCTTGATGTGTGCAAACATCTTGGCTGGGGACATCTGAGGAAGAGTTGGCAACGCAACAAAACACCCTGTTCAAACAGCAAGAGCACAAATATTAGCGAGGAATAGTGTGAAGTGAATGAGTGAGTGAATCAGTAAGTTTAAGAATAGGTAGGGGTGGGCCAGTATGTGAATCTGTTCCCTGAATGAGGCAAGAGAGAAAGTTGTTTAACTATTTCAGTCTGTTGAGGGACGAAGCTAGTCTCACGTTTCTTTGAGACGGAGGTCCTCTGCATGTCATGGAGGGGTGCATCTTCTGCCAGGATGGGGCGTCGTTTCACAGCTGGTGGCGACGTGCTGTCACTGGGATCAGAATCTGACTGGCTGTCAGTGGCGTGCAACCTGCCTGGGTTCATCTCTGGTTGGTTAGCAGGGAATGAACTCTCTTGTACACTACCAAAAACCAGCATGCTGGTATTGTTGTGAGACTTATCCTCATCGAAAGCAGGGGAGGCTGGCCTTTCTTGTGGCTGACAGACGCGGCCTATAAAAAATTAGACATGATTAACATAAATACAAGATATACACCTAATAATAACAGGTTTACAACTCCTCACGTTGCACTGAAAATGCTTCATTACATTCTCACCTCCATTGCTGAGCTCTCTGCAAAACTCCTGCTGCTCCCACTTTCTCTTCTTCGCCCTCTCCTTCATGTGAGCAAACATCTTGGCTGGGGACATGGGAGGATGTCTGTCAAGAGAAACGCATATGGCCCCAAGCACATTCCTTCCACCGCCATCTTTTGTAGACAAATTAGTTAGCTGCCCCTTTACTGGAGTTGTGTGTGTCATCTGAGAGCCAACCATGTCTCCAATAAGAGGTGAAGGTCTCTGGATTTGCTTTGTGAGGGGATGAGACCCCACTGTTAGCTCCAAAACAGGTCTCTTTGGCTGTGTGTATCCCACTGTGCATCCATTTCTTGGCTTTAAAGAATTCTCCATGTCCTTCATAGGTGACATTCCTTGTGGATGTTTGCGGCTTAGCCCTGACATTGTGCAGCTCGGGGTTTTCCTTGGAGATGGTGTAGGTGAGAGGGTCAAGGCCTCAGCTTCATCAGCAAAATTAAACATTTGATTCCCCTCGGTCTTGTCAACTGTCCATGTGTCCTCTTTTATCTTCCTGGGTGACTTGAATTCTGCTCCCTGTTTCTCCCTAAACGTAAAGAACATATCCCTCTCTATCTGGAGCCCCTCGTCTGCGCACACCGCCCCTCTGTGAACTTTGGATTTCAGCTTGGCAAACACCTTGGCAGGAGATTCAAACTGTGCCTTGGTATGTTGTAGTGGGTGGTGATGTGATCCCACGCCTCTCATGAGGGGGAAAGTGACTGGATCCCCACAAACCATTGAGCCGTCAGACATCATTGTGGACTCCACACGGCTGGGAATAGTCATAGCATCTCGAGTTGTTGTCGAATTTAACCCTGCGCTCTCGGGTGGGATGAAGACCGTGCGGTCACGACTTGCATTCAACGTCCACAACAAGTCTTTACCCAACGCGACTGCATTGTTCGAGTTCATTTTTAAACGTACAGGGTCTCTGTCTGCGGCTCTTTCGTTGCTTTGGGCAAAGTCATTACGTTTCGATGGCGTGAACATCGCGCACTCAAGTTTCCTTAGTTTAACGTTAATGCGAACGAGGCTAACAGTAAGCACTTCAAAAATTAGACATTTTGTTATCGTTTTGCATTTACAGCCATCCCTCGGGTGATCTACTTTTCACGATAATCCATATGGAGAGGCAAACGGGGCATCACATACTTCTTTCTGTAATTCGGTACAGTTAAAGTTAACATTGTCCAGTGTTGTAACTTACGTGAGCACGTTCCGTTACTGCTAGCGGGCTAACCTTTTCATCTACAAACCAATGCATATAGTTATAAACCCATTATCAAGTCCCATTATACCAACATAATAAATAAAACTAACAATACCAAAACGAAATGAGATGTTTTGTTAATAGCGAGCCGCTAACTAATATTATCCCATAGAGCCGATTGCAAGCTTGTAGCCTGCAACTTTCAAATTTCCTATCTCTGCCGCCTTTGGTCGCTGCAGACTACGTCATTTCCCAAAACATATTACATCATTTCCGCATGGGCGAGAACAATAAATCGGGGCCGTGAAAATTATTTTACTTAATGCAGAATTTGTGTGAGGATTGATGTTGAACGGGATGATGTTACAAAAAATGAGGGAATACTTTTTGTTTTTGTATGTTTGGTAGTACATCATGCATTCTTTTACACTACCTTGTCCCATTCGACGCTATTTGTTTGCCCAAAGGGACTTATGTGGAATATTTTGAACTGCTAACGACTATAAATGTCTATACGTTTTAAAAATGTACATAGTTAAGAATACACCCATTGAAATGTCCATTCTGGAAAAGGGCTGTTCCTAAATATATCCTTTATCTTCACAGTAGCTTCTGTATTACTAAAAACACACGTCACATATATTGGATTATTACTATGAGTATAGTTTTGATTGGGAAAAAAATGGAAAAAAAATATCTCGACTTAATAAAATTTGGACGTCGTTCAAATACGTCTTGATACAATGGTCAATCTGCACATTATCTTGATCATAATAAAATAAATTAACAAAACACGGATGCTACTAAAAATTACTAATGCATCTGCACTTCACCCTGCTGCTGTTGAATGTATCCCAGTGATACGTAGTACAGTGCGCATGACTACGGAACAAGCAAACTTCCGGGATTGGTTTGTAGCTTTCCTGTTTTCTTTCTGATTGACAAATGGTTATTGGCTGTCGATTACGTCGAGCTCTCAAGGATATAAGCGTCGTCGTATTCTGATTTATACGTTCTTATTGACTGTCAGTATTGCCAGAGAGTGGGTCGTTCTTACAAAAGCCCTATTTCGTTTGAGTAACGTTACAAGCGCCTGTTGAAACGAGTGAAGTGATGCAACATGGCATCACATGTTGTCAATCGGTGTTTATTGTCTTTACTCAGGAGGCACACTCAAGAACAGAGACGAGGATTTAACTCTCTGGCCGAAAGAACTGTTTACCGAGCGTCTTCTGTTGTTATATGTGACACAAGGAGACCGGGCAGCGATGGAAGGTCATGCCCGGACAGAGCAGCCCCCATACGGAACTCAGGTGGCGGTCAGGGCGACAGCAGTGGCCGGGGAAGTCTTATCAAGTCAGTGGCCGTTGGTCTGGGACTTTGTGGTGTGGCACTTTTGGACAGTAAAAAACACGAACAAGTGAGCGAAGGGGAAGCCTCTCTCTCTGGGTGGCTTCTGAGACATACCCTGCTGTCAGCCCAATGTGCCTCTCCTTTCAAACCTGACAGTCCCCGGTACAAATACAACTTTATTGCGGATGTAGTCGAAAAGTCCACTCCAGCTGTCGTGTACATTGAAATCGTAGGCAGGTAAGTTGACTGAAAAACTACAGTAGGATTATGTGAGGGTTATCAAGACTGAAGAGGGGAGATCATGGCTACTGTTTCATTTCATGATGTAAAACTCAAATACCTCAGAAGTAGGTGAATCTACAGCATATACATACGTTTTATAACTGATACTGACATTCAGCTGGTAGGTCCCGATCCATCCTTATTTACCTTGTCTGGCCTCCTCAGCCTGGGGCCAAGAGGCCTTTGGGTTTGCTCTCAGAGTGAATAAGCCATGAATATAAATTTTAGTCCCAGGCTGAGAAAGGTTAACCCCTTTGTTTTTAACCGATGCAGGCACCCATTTTCTGGAAGGGAAGTCCCTGTGTCCAATGGCTCTGGATTCATTATCAGTAGTGACGGTCTCATCGTTACAAATGCCCACGTTGTGGCCAACAAGAGAGGAGTCCGTGTGAAGCTCACCAATGGAGAGATGTACCAGGCCACTGTGCAAGACGTTGATCAGGTGGCAGACATTGCCACTATCAAAATAAATGCCAAGGTGGGCAGTGATCTATGACAACCCCTACTTTTATTTTGGGGGCTGTATGTAACTGTGCAACAACTTAAGTAGTGTTGATATTGTGTGATTTCTCAAAGGGAAATTGGGTCTTTCTGAGAGAAAAGGATAGGAAGATAATACAGTTACTGTATTTATGCCATTATAAGTGGTTCTCCTCTTTAGTGATAAGCATGTGTTGTTCAACTGACAAGGTCTCTCTCTCCCTCCTCCCCTGATGAGCAGCATCCTCTGCCCACTCTCACCCTCGGTCGGTCCTCTGATGTTCGACAAGGCGAGTTTGTGGTCGCCATGGGAAGCCCGTTCGCACTGCGCAACACAATCACATCAGGCATTGTCAGCTCGGCACAGAGAGGCAGCAAGGAGCTCGGCCTGTCCAACTCCAACATGGACTACATCCAGACTGATGCTGCTATCGACGTGAGTATATATTTGTCATATGCTGAGTTGCATGTATGCATGTGCCTTCTGTTTATGTGCAGATGGTTTTCAAATCGCCTAATCTGAGGTCTTCAAATACTTCCAAGTCTAAGGCCGGGGCCACAAGAGAACAGGGATGGGTCAGGAAGAGAAGGCCCTGTTGAGAGGATTAACTGTGACTCAGAAATGTTATACATGATGTTTATGTCATGTGACTCATTTGTGTCTTGCAGTTCGGGAATTCTGGAGGCCCCCTGATTAACTTGGTGAGTCACAAATCCCGGTTCCCTTTTAATCATTATATTCAAAAGAAGTCACTGAACCCATTCAGACGGCTGTGACGTGTAACATTTTAAAAACAGGGGAATTTCCAGGGTGTATATACTCGTCAGATTACAGTTATACATTTTTAACATTACATGGCAAATTTTGATTACAAACTGTTGTATTCAGCAGCTTTTTGTATTTTGTCTTGTATAGTATATACACTGTTGTCTGCACCACCAGTACAGAGGAGAGGGAGGCTTTTAATTAAAAAGACACTTAGTAATATCTTAAAATATTACTTCAGTATAGCCAGAATTGTCAGTGTCAATAAAAGTGCTCAGTACTCAGAATTGCCAAGTTCTGAAATGAAAGTTTCTGGACTTTGTCAGCCAAAAAAGGTATTAACACAATCTGCAAAGTGCTTCCTTAAGTACATCTCAACTTTTCTCTCATCAGGACGGAGAAGTCATTGGTATAAACACCATGAAGGTCACAGCGGGGATCTCCTTTGCCATCCCGTCTGATCACTTGAGACACTTCCTTGCCAAAGCGGCAGAAAAGAAAAGTAAGAACAGGCAAAGAATGACAAGTATGAGGGCTTTGAAGTGCTAAAAACACCGGTGTCCAGCAATGTGCTGCCATGTAAAGTAGATTTCCAGTTGGAAAGTGAAAGAAAATGGAGAAGAAGCTCTGCCGTGGTACTGTAAATCTAAAAGCAATATTTAATTGAAGGCATAGCACAGTGCATGTATTGTAGTTTAGAACCAGGGCCATGACATTTGTCACCTCATTCCCTTGTTATCTCGCCTATATTATTTACAACTCTTCATTTCAGGTAAATGGCCTTTTTTTAAAGAGATGGTTTTCAGTCTCTGTCTGTATTTTCTCCTAGAGTCCTGGTTCGGTGAGTCAGAGACCAGGCGGCGGTACATCGGCGTAATGATGCTGACCCTGACACCGAGGTAAACGCTTAAGAATCAGGAAGGCCTGTGGTGAAGCTGTGTGCAGTCTAGTTGTGTCACCGCAGATCTGTGCTGTCATTTAAATGTGCACATTTTTGTTTCAGCATCATTGCCGAGTTGAAGTTGAGAGACCCGATGTTCCCAGACGTGACGCACGGCATCCTGATCCACAGGGTTATCACGGGCTCCCCAGCCAACAGGTGGGCACACAGAGGGAGACAAGAAAATAGACACTTTGGGTTCCCAGGCAATGGTTGTTACCAAAAATATGAGTGGTATTGTTATCAGTATGGATGCATGGCAGAGGATCCTTCTTGCTATATTGTTTTTATTGTTATATTTGTTGTCTCTTGCTTATTGAGGGGTTGGTTCACATCTTTTGCACGTGTTGCTCATATTTCAGGGTAGAAATGAGTCCAACTATTCTTGTAGTCTGTGATTATTTGACATAAAATGGCTTCTGCATGAGGCTTTACATTTTTGTGCTGTGTGTCAACAGCACAAGGGAACACTTTACTGTGGCAAACTTTATTTGAAAGGGAATCACTCTGATTGTAATGGTGCATCCTGGGACAGCAGTCACCGAAGTTACTATTGATCCACAGAGTTTCTGAACATGGGTTGTCACTATGGGATGTAGAAAAAAAAATGCTTGGACTGGGGCTCTGGGGTAGGGGTGTTAGAGTGATAGGACACTTAGTAGAAATAACCAGTTAACGTTTTACTGTATTTCAGCACAATAAGGAAAAATCATGGTAACCGAAGGCTGAGTTTCTCAGTTGTGGAGAAATCAGGGACATTTGCTCCAAATGTGCTTTTTCTTTGAGTCATAATTTGTCTACTTCAAGACAGTGGAAAGTGTTATTTTTAGCAGACCTGAAGTGACATTTACATCTTTAATTATTCACATTCAAAACACATCAATAAAGATATGTATTTAGGATCGGGAATTTAATTTTCAAATTGTTTGGAACCCAAAATAACATTTTTTTCATGCTGCCTGGGCACTGTACACACAGTAGGTTAAGTATTAAGCATCCTATGTATGTTGAGTTGTTGTTAAGCTGCAATACTGTCACTCATTCAGGGCGGGCATGCTGCCAGGAGACGTTGTTTTGGAGATTAACGGCACCAACGTGAACACCTCGGAGGAGATCTACCAGGCCGTCCGGAGCAGCAACAGCATCACGGTGCTGGTGCAGAGAGGACAGGAGCTGCACCAGCTGCAGATGACACCGGAGTTCACAGAGTGACACTAACCACACTGGATATCATCACTAAACCACTATGGCCTGGCAGAGAGGACGAGTTCATTTACACATGAAGAGAGACAGCAGTGAAATGAAATGAAAATATGTTTGGAGCTAAATAAATCCAAAACAAGGGTGATGTCTCTAAACTTTTGATTGTATGCTTTCTTATTTAACTGTGAAATCCGTAAGTATTTGAATGATGTTTACTTTCTGTATTCCTGACACTGCATTGGATAAGACAACTATGACGGTGCAGTGTCAGTTTTAATTGGTAGGTATGAGATGTGAGCCATATTAATAATTTAAGCATCAAAGCATTTCTAAGTTTAAATCACAGAACTTGAATGGATCCATTCAAGTTCTGTGGTTTAAATGCTTTGTGTCTTTATTCTCTGAGTTGGAAAACTGGTCATTACAATAAAGATGGTTTTCTATGTGTTTCTGTATCCCAAAAGGACAGTAAAAGACAGTATTATAAGTTAATGAAAACTGAAACAATATATTTTAATAAAGCAATTTAATATTAGACAGTGACAAGAAGCATGAGAGACCCAACACTGCAGCATGGACCAATGGTATAAAACTGACTACCAATAACTGAGAAAACAAGTCTGACAGCTCACAAATTCTACTATGACAATGATTACACTAGTAAAATAAATGAATTATGAATTCCACTTATTTAAACAGACTGCTCTGAGCATGTAACACACAAGGAAAACCAAATTTACTTCATGTTTCAACAGAAGTGCGGAAATTGTATGATTAGAAACAAAAAGGTGAACCAGTTACTCTTATATTTCAATTTGAGTATAACGTTCGTGATGTGACGCCGTACTGTGTAAATTAAAATTTCCCTGGTCTGTGTACAGTAACACACACTTACAGTAATGTAATAAAGTGACATGTACTGATCTACTACACAATTAAATGCATTTACCTCAAAGACTGGTAGCTATTAAATGGAGATAAACATTCAAACCACCTTAGGTTTAAAACAATAAGTTCATAGGTCTTGACTAAAGACATTTTGTCAGGTACGAGTACTACAACATACAAGTATGGGAGGAAAAATAAACCTGTTGAAATCCCATTAAAACTACTTTAAAAAGGCTTAATATATATTGCTGGTAATATTTGTCTTTTTTAAGAAAATATAAATTGTGCGACTTAAGCTTACAATACACTGCTGGCAGTAGCGCCAGGTTCTGTGGGGCCCTGCTGGAAGAGGGTCATCTGTCGAGGCGCTGTGTGTGCTGAGAGACTCTCCGAACAAAAAAACAAAAATATCGGACATCTCGATGTCTGAATCCCTTGCACCAAAAACCAGACGCTGCTATGGTGTTTGTCACGGTGGAATGCTGCAGAGATCACGTGGTGTGCACAAACGGCAGCCAAACTAAGGTCAAACTGATACAGACACATAAATAAGGGACAACGGGGCAGGGCGGGGGGTTTGGAAAGAGAGTGAGAAAGTGAGGGAGAAACTGTAGTGTCCAGTCTAGTCCAGCAGTGAGGCAGGCTAAGCATTGACTCAGTTGACTTGGTCCAGAGCACGCAGAAGCTCCTCCCCCTGCAGTAGGTGCTGCCGGCCCTGCACGGGGGCGTTGACTTCGCAGTCGTAGCGGGTGAGCTGTGGCAGGGTGAAGGGTGAACTGGTGCCCTCTGATGAACTGCCCAGCAGACGACTCGCCAAATCTGAGAGAGAGAGGAAACAAGACAGATTGGAGCTGTGCTTCGTTTCATGCAGAGAAACTCATCACAGGGTGATGAGTGATGAGTTTCTCTGCATCATTGTGATGAGTTTCTGACACTTGTCTAAAGCAAAGCCCAGAGAACTATTCTGCTCACCTGTAGGCAGTAAAAGTATGGTCCTGTGGGTGTGTTGCTCCGATGGTGATGTCTCAGACACCTTCAGCTTTTTCCCCTGCTCAGGTGGTTCCTGCAGCAATGTGCCCTGGGAAAACACAAATACAGAGACTCAATCCATCGATCTGTAAAAGAAAGGCCTCACCTGCAAACCATGTTTGGATATAGAAAAGAACAGGTGGGAAACCATATAATGTAAAAAAAAAAAAAAAGCCATTTTTATTAGCCATTACGAGTACAACACATCACTATGAAGCAAAAAATGTATACAAAATAGGCTTGTTAACGCAGCTAATAAACCAACAAATAACAACTGTGATGGCACTTAAATTTTAGTTTTGGTGGATTATACATTTTCCCACCTGGTCTATTTCATGCACTCTAACTTATTGGGAACCCATTTTCCAATGGCTTTTCATGTGGATTCCATGTTTGGATACTCAGGACTTACCAGTCCGACAGCCTCCTTGATGTCACCCAGTTTTCTTTTGCGCTGTGCGTTCTGGGCTGCCAGGGTCCTGAGAGAGATTTCTTTATCCAACTGTAGGCTCCTGCAGCACAGCAATGGTAATATTTAGCTAACTCCCAAAAATTATACTGTCTGACAGTGATCTGTCCTAGGTGTATTTTGGAGGCCTTACCTCTTGGAAAGCATGGCTGCAGCCTGAGGGGTATTAGCTGGCTCAGGGGCTGCTGGGGCTGGAGAAGCTGTGCGGCTGCCAGGTGTGCTGAAGGGGGAGCTGGGACAGCTGGGGACCTCCCGGGTGAGGTGAAGTGGAGAGCTCTCCAGGGAGCTGACTGGGCTGCATGACAGAGGCTCTTCTGGGGATAGAGTGCGCAGCTGGAAGTCATCGTCTGGGATGTACGGAGCCAACATCTCCAGATCTATGCCCTCCATGGCCTTAGGGGAGGAGACAAAGCTCTGATGAGTCACAACACAACAAACTTCTCACTGCATCGGATCAATAAAGCTCTCAAGTCAGTAATGGTGCAGCCTATCTCCTAGCACTATACCTGTGTGGTGAAAGGGGTCTTGGGCTGTGTGTCAATGGCAAACAGCTTCTCTACCAGGTCTAGTTTGAAATCAGAGCCCATGTCCGAGTCCATTGGGAAACAGAAGTCCAGCGGACTATCGGGCTACAGGGGAGAAACACAGGCCAATGAGTAAACATTAAGCTTTACGAAAAGCGTATTATGCCAACTGTAAAATGCAAATAATTTCACAGCTTCTGGACTTTTACCTCTGTGGAGCTGTTGCCAACGCTCTCGCTTCCTGGTGTGGTGGAGGGGCCTGGAGCATAGGACTCAGCTTTTGCATCCCCAGAGGTGCTGCTGGTTACATGGGGAGGGTCACTGGGTGGCAGAGGGGAGAGAGGTAGGGCCAGCTTGTCGCTGGTGGAGGGCAGCATGACATCATTGTAGAGCGGAAGCAGCTGGATCTCAGAATCTGCAGTGCAGGACAGATGGAGAGGTAGAACGCTTTAAACCACCCTTGATATAAACACTGATTAACACCAAGGATGTTCAAAACAGGCTTGAGTGTGTGTGTGGGCACTAACCAGGGCAGCTGAAGTCCAGGGAGATGATGGTATCTCCAGGGGCTGGGGCCAGCAGGGTGAGGGCCTCGGGCTCTCCCTTAAGTTGGTCATACAGGCTGGCCAGAGGCATGGTCTCCACCGTCTGGGTGAACAGCTTGATCACATCCAGCTCTGGGGCCTTCTCCTCCTTCAGCAGGGCTGGAGAACTGTCCTTCTGGCAGCTCTCCGCCACTTCCTTTTCTTCCTCTGGCTGCTCCTCCTTCACTGGCTTCAAGTCCTCTGTCTGCTCCAGAGACAAGATCAGTTTCTCGTCCTGGATGCCACTGTAACAGAGGAGAAAGACATCATCTATTGAGTGCTAAACAATAGCCCTGAATGCAGCTCAGTCAGAACCGAGAGCAAGAACTATTCAACAGTCTTATGTACCTGGCAACTCTCTGATTAAAGCTACAGTTCACCACACAGTCATGCATTCCAGCTGCTGTCTCACTCCCCTAAAGCAAACTGACTGGTTAAATATATTATAGTCTCTTCTAAAAATATTGTGCCTGCCTCTTTTGGAGGATGCTTAAATATACCTGAGCACAAAGTTGACACAGACAACACACTGTGGCTGGGAGTTCTTGTTGTTATAGATGACAGTGGCCTGCGTCTCCACCCACACAAAGCCTCCTCTTTTGGCCAACATGCGGTACTGGCCTGTGCTGACCTGGCCCTTTGTGAACACTAAGAGCACGGAGAAATACAACAAAAAAGAAAAACAGCAAATAACTTGTTAATTTGGTTTGAATTTTGTTTAAATAAATCAATAAACATAAGTTATTCTTGATGTCATCTTCATGAGAGTCAAATATTGTGAATGTCAATAAATCTGCATTATTGGTGTTGGTACTTACAGTTTTGGTGGGTCTTAGTCAGATGGTCTGAGTCCAGAGCATGATAGTATTCATACACTGAGCGATTCAACAGGTCCTCAGGGTCATAACCCATAAGTTCGGTGATCCTGAAGGAAAAACAAAACAAAACAAAAAGAAAAGATTAAATTTTTCCACTGACTAGGTAAGGAAATATAGAGATTAGGTTTGTATCCATACTGAACACTAGGTGGCTCTGCAGGACTATGCTGGTTATGGCTTAGTTTTTATCCATCAGTGGCAAAATGTGCTACACACACAGCTTAAATAGCTGGATCAGTCCTGAACCACATGTAAGCCTCTTAAGTACTGAATATTCACTGTGAGTGGGCAAACCGACCTCTCGTCACAATAGGTGAACTTCATGTCCAATGTGTGGCGGCTGAGGAAGGTCTTGGTGTCCAGGGGGACCTCAATGTTGGAGGGGTGGGGGATGGGGTCACAGATCAGAACCAGGTAGGGGACAGGCGGCTCCTTGTGCCCACAGGAAGTCTGCTCAGCAGGGCTCTCGTATACACGCACATGGCCTGAGCAGTGCAGCACCTAGGCAGGGAGAACAGGACCGAGAGGCACAGCGCTTAGTATGACTTAAACCTGCCAAAGATGGTAAAAAGTGCACTGATGCAACATGACCAGCAATTATCGGAGGAGGTGGTTCTTAGACAAATAAATCAACCAATGAAACCTCTTCAGGGCATTATGGCTTCTGTCATGACATTTTTATAGCAGCTGTAATTAGGCCTGCTGTAATAATTTCATCATCATATGGCTGTAATTATAGGAGCCTACTGCAATTATGTTGTAGGACCACAATCATTGTTTTGCTGCCTGTCATCTGAACAATTTTATTTACTTCATATTAAATTTCAAATAAAAGCTAAAAAGAGTTTACAGACGTAGCTGATTCATTTAGAATCCTTTTGAAATGTGGGACCTTTAACAACTCTGTCAAAGTCCAAAGTATTAATTGGCCCTTGTTGCACCTTCTTCATTCATGAATGACTGAGTCATCAACTGACAAAGGCTTCTCTGAAATGTAACTAACAGCAACATGCTACCAGCTTTGCCAAAATACATGCTAGGTTAGAGATAGGTGACCATTTGCCAAGAGCAAACAGGTTTCCATTACAACCGGATGATTTCATCACAGCTTCAAATACACAGGAGGAACTAGGCCGTATTCAGGATGGGATATCGCTCACACTGGAGTTATACCCAACATGCAACTCACTGTGGCACTGTGGCATTGTGGCATATGTTCAGTGAGGCAGTATCCCCTTCTCAATACAGCCCTGTAGACTTTTGGCACTGCATGGCACATAGTAGCTCATCCATGTGCCAGGTGTTGTTGTGGGCACTGTGGGAGTGTTTGCAGTCAATAAAAGGAGAAAAAAAAAACCTGCTCGATCTGTCTTATGCGGAAATCGGTGTTGAACAATACAAATGATATAGGAATGAGCAATCATTCCATGTAAAGGGTCGCTTCCACAATGAGGCAGACTGCCTTTTTCTTTTTGCTTTGCAACTTTGCAATTTGGACTACCTGCTGCACTGTCAAATCCACACAGCTCCTTGACTAGCTCATCATACAGTCTGACTGGTAAGAAGAAGCAGAGAAGACTCAGGCAGCAGCAGAGAGGGAAAGACAACAGATGTATCATCAAGTGATTCCTCTCCACCACCACCAGACACTGGCACAATAAGGCTGCTGACTGTCCAGTAAACTGTACCAAGTCTAAATCTTTCCAGTCCATGGATGGTGAGAAATCAATGGCAGATGTGTCCACATGGTTAGAAAAAAATTCACATCCGTATTGACTGTGAGTCAGTCCTGAAAACGTTCAGTTTCCTAGACGTCTACACTAAAGCTTACCTTCCATGTAGCCGACTTGACGTTGACAGTGCGGCCCCTGCTGGTGAGCGTACATTTCATTCGAAGGAAGAAACTGCGCTCTGTGTTTGGTTCCTTGGTTTTCTTGGAGCCTGAAATGACAAGAGCAGTTGCAGCAAAGTTGAAATGGGAACACCAGCATTGTGAGATTGTTTTCTTCTGTCAGAGTTCAGGGTTAACTGTGTAACTGCCTCCATTTCTGTCAGTTTTTTCATCAGTGTGTTTGACATTTTGCTCGCCTTGTAACTCCCACTGACTTGCAGCTTATCTGACCAAAAGCCAAATAAAAAAGCTTTAGCAGTGTCAACTACTTGGTAACAGCTTCAGCTCAAATGCACTGCATAGGCAAAAAATGGTAAAGTTGACTTCAACTCAGCATTTCTGGAGCATTTAGAGGTACCTCCAATTTTTTTTCTTTCAAGTGCAAATTTTTTCTGCATTTGGTGATATGTTTGCTGTAAACTATTAGCTCAATCATACTTTTCAAAATTTCAGCTGAGAATCAATGGACGAAACATTCAGATGTCAGTTTGATTGAAAAATAAATCTTTGCAAATGGAGAAGGTGGAAAAATGTAAACACGAGTACTACCCAGTGACACAAAACACAAGGTTAATATTGTTGTGAAAGCAAAACAGACAATGTGCCAAAGAGGCACTGTACTGTGCCAGTAATTCTGAGTGAAAGGTCATGGCAGCACATACCAGCTCAGAGTAATCACAGTGACCTCAGGACTGGAGTGGGAAAATAACTTGCTCTGACAGCCTCCTACTCTGAATTCGCCAGCTCAGAGCAAACTGAGCCCACTGCTGATTGGTGCACGGGGCAGACCCAACAGAGCGCTTGTCTCTAGCCATTAAAGGGCTTAAAATGGGGCGCTGCTCACAGTTGTTTTCCCTCACCTGTTCTGTGGACCAGCATCTCCCTCAGCTCCTCCTGGTCGCAGGGATGCGTGTAGTCGAACACGCTGTGTCCAGTCAGGTCAAACTGCAGAGCAGGGAGAAGACAGAGGATGGGTTTCTTTCACCACTGAGTACAAAAACAGTGTAATGACGGTTAGCGTTAAACATAGTGCTGCAGTTTCCAACCTCTTTCCATCAAGAAGAAAACTCTCATCTATACCTGTGCACAACCAAACTTCACAGCTTAAAGCTCCTGACAAGATCATTTTTTGCATTCTATTTATTGAGCACAATGCAATTCAAGCAAAAATATTTATTGTATAATTACTGCAAAATAATTGCAAAAAATTAACCATAACCATGAATATTTAGCCATAACCATGAACTTCCACACAATACCACACAAATCCAAACTCCTATTTACTCATCTAAACAGCTGAGAAAGAATCTCCTTTCTTTTTGCTGTACATTTGGAAATACTCAAATTCACACACAACCACCCTCTCCCACATTAAAACTGCCCCATACATTATGCATTTTATTTCTATTGTTCTATCATTTCTCTACCTTAAATTTCCTACTTGTGTCTCCTCCGTCCTCTATCTCATCCTCTTTGACTGTTTGCTTTGTGAGAAACAGGAAAAATCAGACCAACCTGTGCCAGCCCCAGGCACTTGTTGACATTCTCTGAGAGATAGATCATATCTCCGTCCTCAGACAGCACCATGAGGAAGCCCTCCAGAGCCTTCAGGTAGGAGCTGTTTAGCTGGGTGTCCAGCTCCGTCTCCTCCACTCCCACCAGCTCATCTGGAGGAGAGAGATGGAAGGGGAGGAGGGTTGAGGAAATCACGGAAAATGGGAGGGAAGTAAGAAAAAAAGGAAAAAAGAAGTGGTCGTTATTCCATAAATCTGACACAGGTCATTAGGATTCACTGTATGGACAGGGCACTGCAATACACACAGAAAACACTGTGAACCCACGGGCAAGTAAGACTGCAAAGGGATCTATATCTGCATACCCTGCATACCTGCAAGATGTCCCAGAGCAGCAGACACACAGTATCAATAAGGATTTCTACAGTCTTCATCTGTACCACAAACTGGACTCACTATCTCTCTCTCACTATGTCTGTTTTACCTTTCTCTTGTCCTTTACCTGTCTAGGTCTCCTTTACATTTAGCTGTGGTGGCTGCACAGTTAGAAAACCCATTATCAGGTTTTATGACTGAGTAAACTCTGCCCAAAAATGACAAATTCCAATAGCGGTATAATTTCATATAATCTCATGATATGCATATCCAAATAGGGTCCATTCTTAATCCACCAACTAAAGCTGATCCTGGTGTTTGCCAATGTACAACTCCCTATACCCCAAGCTACAAACTTGTCTGCTGCCTGGAATGATTTAAGAGTATTATCCTTTTCCTAAAGCAGATACTGACCAGTGTTGAGCAGCTTCCTCATGCGCAGGTAGCTGATGGTGAGCCTCATGATGGATGCCTTGTCCAGGTTGGAGCTGACACTGTGGGGCAGGGGCAGCTGCTGGGCCAGCTCGTAGAACACCTCCGACTCCTTCCCACGCCGGCATCGCGCCGCATCCCTTGACTTCTCCTTTCTCCGCTCCGAGCTGACCCTGTGGGAGACAGGTGGCCAGTGGTCAGCAACATCCTGGCCGCGGTCTGGTTTTGACTCAAGTACACAGACTAGCGGGGCTGGCATCTTTCCTTCCTTACTTTCTGACTGAGACTGCGTGCTGACACTGGTCTACGGCTCAGCCGCTGGCCTGTCACTCGGGAGGGCTGCAGTAGCTGGAGTCTGCAACAAACAAGCTGACAGTCCAGCCACTGTCTCCCCACCCCCTCGCCCATCAAATTCATTTGCATACATGGCTCCAGACGACCGCCTTACTGGCTGCTTACCAAGGGAAGCGCAGTCAGCCTCTTTGGCGTGACTTGCTGCAAGAGGGGGCTCAGTTGCATGGATTCTCCTCTCTGTTTTCTAGGTACAGAGCCAGACTACATTATAGCACCAGTCATGCTGACATTTACGAGCTTGGCTCAGATCTACTGAGGGGAGAATGGCAAACTGACAACAATGCAGGGAGCACCCACACAAACACAAGATGAATGACACCTACCATTATTACAACAAAGGCACTATAAAAGAGGCCATAATTGTCTGTTTCCTTTCAATGCTTACATTACATTATCATCACTGCTTACTGCACATACTACCTACATATTTGTATCCTTATTCCTCAACCAAGCTGTTTTCCTTGAAATTGAACCACTGTTAGCTTCCTAATGGATGAGCACCACACAGTTAATGGATCTGAAGACTTGGCAGTATTTTAAAATAACAAAGGTAATGGATTTTAAAGGACAAGATAAACTGTGCAAGTCACAATTAACAATGCTTCCATTAATTTAAACTGCTTTTTCCCACATTCAAACAAACC
The DNA here is from genome assembly GCA_900302535.1 of Neoniphon sammara. NCBI lineage: Eukaryota > Metazoa > Chordata > Actinopteri > Holocentriformes > Holocentridae > Neoniphon > Neoniphon sammara. The sequence continues at coordinate 5,356 of OMKZ01014945.1, read as the reverse complement.
ATATCCTTATATTCAACATTAGAGGCCAACCTATTTAGCCTGTTTTCAGTTGCACTGGTTACAATGTGAAGCTCTTGAACGATCACAAACATTAAAAGACTGGCTAAATCTTCAACATAAATTCAATAGCATGCCTAGTCAGTATAGCTGCTGCTTAGTTCATATCATAATCCCTTTCACAGACGCTACCTCACGACCTCAAATGCACTCTAGATGACACTGGAAGAGCATCTCAAGAAAACAGATGGCAATTCAAAAGCCCTTGATTCTGAAATGCACACCTAATTGAAATCGATCTGTTGTGCACTTACAGCAGCATGACTGACCAAGGCCACATTGTTATTTGAGGCTCTCTGCAGGAAGAAAATGGATCAGTCAGCTAAAATTATCCAACCTGCATGCCTAACCACCTGACAGGGTTGCAAAAAAATAAATAAATAAAATCCACGATCCACAATATTCAAAGGGTTTATTTTTGTTTTTAGGCAAAAACTTCCTTTACCACACAGTTGATGAGCAAACCACACTGTAAGGGCATTTAGTCCTTCAGGGAAGAATATTAAAATCAGCTTGTGTGTTGCCTGTTTTCCAGGAAGCCAGAAATTTTGCACAGACTTACACGTGCAGGAGGGAGTGACCAATACAGAATATAATGACAGGCTAGAAACAGAAGCACAGACACTCATCCATGTTCACGCTCGTGCATTTGCAAATCGGATGACAAACTGGTGGTGCAGCATGGAAAGGGGGGCCAAATATTTACACTAACTTCTGTCAGCCCTACAGCACACACAAAGGCCCAGACAGCACATAAGGGCTCCAAGAATGCTGACGACTCTGTTATGCAACCAGGTCTGCATCATATCAACACACTCCTCACTCCCCCCAAGTCAGAGTTCAGTTCCCTGGTCAAACACAAGAACAGGCACCATGCACTGCTGTTGTAAGAAATCCATTTACCTAAATATGTAGGTTATATCCTGCTATGCTGCAAGCAAAGAAATTAGGCGACAAGTAGGTCGAATTGTCAAAAATATTCAACAAGCCGTGTCAAGATCTGGGCTACGCTGGTGTGGGAATTTCCCCCTTGCAGCAGCCAGCTGTGTGTTCAGCAATTCAGACTCAAAAACACAACACACTGAATAAGCAGCATCAGCTTAATTACTGACAGTCTAATGATGCATCAAATCCGGGCATAGTCCAGGCATCTAGCCCTGGCACAATACTTTTTCTGAGGTAGGTTTCTACAACACAGGACTATAAAACCTGTGATGTGGCACCGATTCAGCAGTAAGGTCGCGCTGTAATTATGAACTCTTGGATACCATAAAAGGGCAGCAGCTTGAGTTAGCAGCATAACACCAAGTCTTGAATTCTGAAAACGAAATGACACAAAATCTAATAAAACAGCTTGCTTTTGTACTTTAGACGGCTCCAGCTAACAAATATTTATCAGGCTGTTTCCTGCTCTATCTAATATTGTGACACTTGGTCTTGTATAAAAATGCTTTAGTGAAATTGCTGCAGTTTGCCAACACAACCCACAATATAGAAATTAAACTTAAAATGGCTGTCATTCTTTTGCTTACAACATGAGATGAAAACAAGGCAGATCCCTTGATCTTAAAACAAAGGCTGACAGAGAGGCCTCCATTACATAACACTCTTATGCACACGGTCAGGCATGCCTGGTGGTGGTCTGCAATACACTCTTGGCTGCTGACACAAACACATTTGTTTTCTTAGCTACTTTTTATCAGGCTTATCTTGGTAATTATGGTCATTATTACATAAACAAAATTTATCTGAAATGCTAGCTCATGTAAACAAGTGTACTGGAGATGAAATGAAAAAAATCTTAGAATGAAATTGCTGTGGCCAAATGTCATACAGCCTTCCCTTGTTCCTTAAGTATATTATTAATGTGGACAAACCTGATTGTACAGGGGAATTATTTCAGGATATCTATCTCTCCTGTTCAATGTGTCAGTAAACACTGTCTTGTCTATTACATAACCCAGCTCAGGGAAGCACCGCAGCCATAGCAGCACAAATGTAGACAACAGAGCATGATTTACAACAAACCACTTAAGACATAATAAGACTTAGCATGAACACCAGCCAACGCAGTGTCAATTTTGTCAGCGGAGTTAAGTTAAAATTTCTTAGTCTACAGATGAAAATTCTTATTACTTTCAGTCACAGGTTCGTTATAATTTAAAGACAGTAAACGTATCATTTTTGTGTGTTTCTCCTTTATTTCCCATATTGCAACACCACGCACAAAACAATGAAGACTTAATAGATGCCGTCACTAGTAGACAACGCCATAGCTTCTAACAGTGGCTACCTAGCTGGCAACCCTGCTGGAATATTCTCTCTTGCTCAGTGTTACCATTCATCCAGTTAAGGTGAGAAACAGAAATTTATGGAAGGAAAGTGTTACAAGGTTTCAGTCTACTTCACTAGCAGCTGTATTTCTGTGCAACTGGGAGATTTATAAGTAGGAAGCAGCAGCAACTGCACTACCGCGGCTGTATGATTTCTGTCTTTGTTGTCAGACACATTGTATTGTAAAATTTTATTATGTCCATATATCTCACCGCCGCATCTTTTAAGTTTGTGTTCCAAATGTTTTTATGGACTGATGGTATCAAAATTTTTGTTCACTCTTTTGAGAATAGTAAAACAGTAACAGGTTTTTGTTTTTTTTGTAAAATGAACATTTGATCCTATGTAATCAACAACCCCAAATGTGTCTGACAACCATATGTGTGCTTATCAGTGTCACTTTGTCAAAACCACTTTTTAAACAGACAAGTACTTAGCAAGGTACTACTGGACTGTCTTTTCTTTAACATCATAACTGTATTTATTTTATCAGGGATGCATTAAGTATGAAGAAACGTCTGTTTTCTGTCAGTCCTCACACAACACTATATCTCCTGTTCAGTTTACGAGATTTTTACCAGTGGGTGCACCTTGCTAAGTGCTGTAAATAACAACAACAGGCCTAGTGATTTATTACTTCCATTAGGGATTCCTGCTTGTCCCTCTACACTGGGAGGTCGAAGAGTTCCTGGAGCTGGTGAGCATTCAGTGAAGTAATGAAGGACACGTCAACAGGACAGACATTAGGTCTGGGCAGCTTACTGAAAATGCACTGAAACCAATATGATAAATCTCTCTCTGTTCCGGAGAAAAACAATACAATAGTCTAGTTCACATTCACCATGTCCAGCTTTTATACCTCACTGCAAAGAAAATGAGTCTCTCTCTATATCAGTATTCTTAACTCTAGACAGTAAGAGCGACCATGAGAGCAAATGCAAAGTCTGACTCGAGTGGGATAATCGTTTGTATGGAAAATTAAGAAAATAAGGCACCGAAAAAGGTCATTTGAGCTCATTTTGACTTCAGCAAATGTTAAAAAGGCAAAGTATAGGCTAATTGCTGTAAGAAAACAGCACCATTAACAAAAAAGGGAACAAAGGCAATTTGTTTCATCACTTGAAACATGATGAGATGAATCTATGGCAAAGATATATGGCAAAAAAGAACGACAAGACAACAATGAACATGCCACCCACAAATACTGAAGTCCCCATCTGGGACAGTCAGTAAGAAATATGCCACCATGTTTTGAGCTCTAACTATAGCCCCTCCCCGATGTAATTTTGAAATTTGGCATTCAGTTGTGAGTTGCATTATTTAACCAAGTTTGGTCAAAACTGGATCAGTGATTAGATATTGTGGTTGACACAGATAGCAAATGAACTTTGTACAGTATGATGGCTAGTTCTTAAGTGTACTATATGTTTAATAAATATATATTTCCTTGCACTGCTTGTAATGGATTTATTTGCCACAGACCACTGACGCTAATGTTAAATGTAACCATATATCATGATAGGGATTTGGGTCTTAACACCCCTAGCAGATTTTGATGCCTGCTGACAAAAGTGCTCTGACCCTGGTCTTCCAGGTGATGAGCGCTCTCTTTGCCACCGTGTCACCCCAATAAAGCCTAGTTTGCCTAAACTGCTTATGCCCTATTCAAGGATGCACCAGTGTGTCAAAAACCTCTCTCCTTTTGTATTTTAAATATAGAAAGATACTACACTTCATCAATTACTACAACCATCCATAGTAAAGACAGTCTGCTGGTGATTTCTTCTCTGTCTTGCCTAACCCTAGCCATAAAATGACAGTTATATACTGTATGTAGACATATATCTAGGTAGACAGATATCTCAACAGATAGATAGATATTTCACCTAGCCTGTACACAATAGCGAATTATACTATAATGTCTCATTGAAGCCTGTTAAGTACCAGTCACTGAATAGCTACACACATTAAGCCACTCCCATTGACGTCAAGCCCTAGTGATTAAGAGATGAGACAGAAATAACAAGATCACAGCACCTCTCACACACTCGGAAACACTTTGCCAAAACCGGTTTGCAGCTGAAGATCTACTTGAGAGCAAACAGAGGGAAAAAAACTACCATTGATAAATCTCAACAGGATGATGATATCTTAGTCAGACCTTATACCATGAAGACTGCTAATATTCAGTTTTTCCAAGTATAGCCCAAGAGGATATCTGATGCAGTCTTCAGTTACTTACAGAAAGTCCCTTGAGATCAATAGATAAGACAGAAGCATAGGCAACCAAGGTTATCAGTTGGACTAAATATTAGTAAATATAACTCATTGCAATCTAATAGCCAGTGTGGTTTCAGTACATTACACTAACATTTGTGGGATTTTAGCACGCAGGATGGATGATACATCCGAGAAGCCCTTTGGACTACATCCAAGTCAAGAAAATAAATTATCCTTTTTTTTACAGGAGGCTGTCAGCACTCACAATTCAGTGTAACACTTTTTAATTCACACAGCAGCAGACAAAAAGTTCGCATTTAAGCCCTTGGCCATCCTCAGTGTTTCTCTCTCAATAAATGATCTTCCCATTGCTACATATTAAAATATAGGGTGCACTTTGAGTGACCTTTCTACCGTAATTTTACCACAAGATCAATGGAGAAGTTGCACAGGAAAATCTCACTGAAATGTGCACCCTCTGTACTTTCACATACAGCGGTAAGATGATGGACTGGACTCAAGTTCCATCTGTTCACTAATTGTATATTCAACATTACTCTCACACACTGGAGTCCACCCTACACACTAAAAACCCATGGAGGTGTTTTGAGGCAACCAGAATATATCCGATGATTGACATTACAATGAAATGAAAACCACTTTGAAAATTACAAAGCCTATTAGACAGCGCCAACTACACTACCATGCAATATGTGATGTTAAGAAAATCTTTGCTCCTCAGATG
>OMKZ01014944.1:0-14481 GCA_900302535.1 Neoniphon sammara | reverse complement strand
TATATATATATATCTATCTATCTATCTATCTATATATATCTATCTATCTATCTATCTATCTATCTATCTATCTATATATATATATATATATATATATATATAGATAGATAGATAGATAGATAGATATAGATATACATTTAATAAACATCTGCAACAACATTTAATAAACATCTACAGCAGTATATAATTGTAAAATCAACAATTATGAACATATTAACACAACCACTAACAGGATAGGCTGTCACCTGCATAACAAATAACATCTTTAGATTGCGTTTGAGTGATGATTTGTGATTAGATTTATGGATGTAGGGTGGAAAATTGTTCCAATTTGTTGCAGCAAAATAAATTACTGTTCCCTTGAGGGAAAGGGATTTTGGACGAGGCAACATGACATGACTGGTGCCAACAGTTCTGGTGTAGTGACCATGAACGTTTTGCCATAAGACTACTTGACTGTGCAAGAACACCAGAATAAATAGTCTTTCTAAAGAAATGTCGCTACATTTGAGGTAAGCCTCTTCTCAATAGAAAGCCATGACAGCAATGCATCCTTTCAGAGCTGGTTCAGGAGGAGACTAAATCAGCCTTGTTTAACTATTTTTAATTTCTTCAGCTGTCTCAGATGCCGATGGCCACATGCTGAACAACAGTTCTGATGGCACAAAATTAAAGATTTGGCAACAGGATATGTGATGGCACATCGGGAAAAAAACATCTTTCTATTGGGATACATTACCCATTTTTGAAAGTAGCATGTTAGACAATGTGGTTGGACCATGACAGATGACTATCAATGTTAACTACTCCCAAGAAATTTTCTTATTCCTTTGTGTATGTCTGGGTTCACCAAAAAAATCCCTTTGTGTTCAGTTATTTATTCAGTGGATAGTTATCTGACCAATGTGTGTGTGGATGTTCATTGCCTCCATCCACACACACCTAAACTCACAGAAATCAACTGAGTATCATCTGTGCTACATATCACAGATCATTGGGTCTCAGGCGATGCTCCAAAACCGTCACTAAGATCTTCATAGTAACAATTTCAGCCATTTAGCTCAGACTCTTAGCCAGAGCAACTAATGAGTGCAACAGTAAATGATAGCAAGCTCAATTTCCTAGATCACCAAAATTACTTTGCAAGCAACTAACAGAAAAAAAAAAATCAAAGTCTGGGCTTTTATGTGTTTTACATATTGCTGTGAGCGTAGAAATGATGTTGAGAGATTTGTCGGCAAAGAAAGAACATTAGGGCTGAGGAGAGACAGAGGATGGTTTGACTGTAATTAGAGTGGTGGAAAAGGGGGGATATCGTTCAGAGGAGAGAATGTAACGTGTGTGAGAAAAGAAAGCATCGAACAGTTTTTAGGGATATGCCATCCTCTGATTTGCAGCGGCGGAATGCTATCATAATAATAAGGAATAGGATCTGTCATGGTGTCTAGCTGGTGTTTTTATTAGACCGATGGGAGGTCTCTCTCCCTCTCCTTTCTATGTTGTAGTAATGAAAGTTACAGCACGTTCTCGCCCAGCCAAAGGTTGGCCCTGCCTAATGAAAACAGATGAAGCAGAGATAAAGTGTTTGCCGACATTAAGGGACTCATTTATCACCGTTAGCCCCCGAGCTATAGAACACCTTGGTCTGGAGCTCTCCTTTAACAGGCCCTGCCTCACAGCACCGGTGGCAGACTGCAGCCTTCCAGGCACATACACACTCCCATCTCTCTGAGTCCCTCCACCTCCACCTCTCCCTCTCTCTCCCTCTCTCTCCCTCTCTCTCTCATTGGTTGCACTTTTGCTTTCACATACAGATAATATGCTGTTTCCATATACACCCACTTACTGTATGTCTCACATTCATTGAGCTTTTAGCGGGGAACAGCACAGTGGAGTTTTAGTGGAACTTTTACCGAATCCAAAGGATTTGGCAGTCCTTGGGGCGCCTCCATCGCCGTACCCTCAGTGTTGACCCATGTGGGTTCAACAGCCATCTAAAGCCTCACACTTCTCCTCTGCAGAGGGACTATGTTCTCATCTAGCTGCTCATCTTGCCTGTGTATTAATGAATCTTTTCGGCTGTGTTTAAAGCTGCTTAATTAAGTTCAAAGCAGCGCTCGGGGCACTGTGCGCCTGCTCAGCTGACCTCCCTGTGAGTGGAAGTGTTGATTAGGAAGTGAAGAGACACACAGGCACTGCAGGGGATGGCTATTGATTGAAAGGATAGAAACCTAATTTGGATTTTCTGATTGGAATATCACGCTGTACGGAGTGATTTTCCAAGTTCCATTTTTTTTTTTTGCCAATAACAATATCTCAATTCATGAGCTGACAGTTAGTGAATTTGTCCACTAAGTGAAGAATTTCTGTGATACGGACAAACGCTGGAGTTTTCCCTCATCCCAATAATAGCCCTTCACCCCAGCCCAAGCTGTCTGCACAATGTCGACCTTTCGACACCACCTCGTGAAAGTTGGCCGCTGTCGATCGATAGCGTGTTAGCTTTTTGTTTGTAGGTTCAGGCTGCCTTGGCTTTATTACAGCTGCTGAGAGTCATGGGGGAGTCGTGCAGGGCTTTGCGATAGAGGAGCTCCCTCTTGTTTGCCAAAAGTGTAATCCCGCCGTGACCTGGCGTGACCCCGCCCTGAGAGGAAAGCTGCTTAGACAGAAGTGCGTGTCTGCGGGAGCTCCCAGCTGCCTGGCCTCTCTCTCTCTCTCTCTCTCTCTCTCCCTCTCTCTCTGTTCTGCTCACTACATCTGTTTCTCTCTCTCTCATGCTTTTTTCTTCATAGCTCTTTCTCTCACTGCTAGTGCAGTCCAGCTGTAACTCTCTCTTTTGCCAATATTTTTAGCTCTCCTTTTGTCCCTCCTCACTCTTCTCTCTCTCTCTAAATACTCAATCTTTCACCTTTTCTCTCAACCTCTTTAACTCCTCAGTCCTGTCTCCCTGCTTGCTCTTTTGTTCCCCTTTCTCTCTGTGTATAGTACATGCGTGCTTTACCTCCACCGTCTCCATTCATACAGCATCGATGCTTCCCAGGCTCTCTCTCCTCACCCCCTTACTCACCGAGGGGGTTTTTCGTCTGTGAAGGAGAAGAAGGTTTACTAAGTGAAGACAGATCTCCTTTTCGCTCAACAGAGAAAATAAACACAGAGGGCCTAACATACGGGCGCGGCGATAGACAGCCTTTGGTACAGGCAAGAAAGCGGGACCGCTGGTGCACAGGAAGGAAAAAAGAAGGCAGAAAATGAGCTCTGGAATCGATTTGGCATGGGTTAGAGCCAGGGCTAAAACTGTGTGGAGTAAAGCTCCGGCAAAGCTGCTTGTTGATTCACAAATCCATTCATCAGTTTTTTAATAAAAAATTAAGCACTGAGGTGAATTGGTGAATATGAAATATTGTTATCCAGTCGGTGACAAGTTGTGTTGGTCTGCAACGCCTGCCACAACGATATGCAAGTTTTGTGCCAAGTGCAAACCAAGGATGAAGATGTTACATTCAAGGTTGTTCCGATGTGAGGCGTCATGGTCACTTTTGTGCAAAAGCAAGAAAGCAACGCCGCGTATCATTTAGACAATCCCGATTTGAGGTGCGCTTCGCCTCAGAGAATAGGGCTGAGGGATGATCCGCCAGCTCCTGTGGTGTATCACTCATTTGCCAGTGTGGATTGGACACACATGGTGGGACATGTATTTACATGCATGCCTATTGGTGCCCAGCCCAGGGGCATAGCGTCACTGGCTGCCGACCCCCTGCTGTGCCCGCTCCCCATTCTTCGGGGTGAGACATCACTCGGCGGGGGTCAGCAGCAATCTGATTCAGTAAGCACCACAGGGGGCTGGGCAGGAGGCGGGGGGGTTACCACAGAGGAGGAGGGATTACCCACAAGGCTTTGAGCCTGGCACATCCGGAGTTAGGGCAGCCTGAAGCAGCGGGAGGGAGAGATCATACACCACTGACTACTGCCTTGAATGTAAGGCTGCTGCCTGGACATTTCTATTGGACAGCAAACACATTATAGAAGAGGGGAGGAAGAACGAGGTGTAAGATGTTAGAGACGTTCAACTTGACTATGGGCGCATCTCTGAAAAGGACAGGACACAAGTCAGCCAATTCCTCTGTTGCTCTTCTGTTACCATGGCACTAGGTGACAGTCACCAGCCACAGGTTACTTGGTTTCTATGGGTAACAATCGAGTGCCACACTTCTTCTACCTCTCCCGTGGCACTGAACTTGAACCTTGATTATCTCCTATCAATTCTCAGAACTTCACTTCACCTGTAAAAATCTCTCTCCTTGAGCGCTGGGGAGTGTTCATTATGAACTATCAATACACGCAGTGTTCCATTATTTTGAACCGTTTTGCCTGTGAGACACAATGATTTCAATGAATCAGGTCTGCTGAGATCTGCAGCGAGCAGAGTTACAGAGAGTCTGGCTTTAACAGAATAGCCCAAGGTCAGGCCCAAACTAATCAGCTCCTCATTTCCCTGGGTGGAGTAATGAAGTAGAACGCTGACCCCCAACTGACCCTGGGATTCTGTAGCAGAGAAAATAGGCCTGGAGACCAATTAGCCAATAGTAGAAGGAAATATTAAAACAGAGCGGTTATTTATTAATAAATACACTCTGAGCCACACACAAAAGCCACTTCAAAATGCTAAAATGCACTTTAATGTGTAGCTCAACTGTCATAAAACTGTGAATTGAACTTGACACGGTCACATGCTCCTCTTTGTGCGTATCCTAAAGATTATTTGTACTTAGGGTTGATTACAACCTGGTTAGCTCTCCTAATTATCTTATGCACTTGAGCTTTTAATGATTTCCATGATTCAATTATCCCCTAACTGAATTCCTGTCTTCAATCAATTAAAACCATAGCTGCATACTCATCCATCTTCCAATCTAGACATCGGGAATCCCTCCATCCATTCTCATTTGAGAAGAGAGCGGGTCAAACAAATTAACAGAGATCGCATCCATCCATGTCTTTTATTTTTTGTTCCATTTTCTGGATGAGCGAGGCAAAGATTTCTTGTGGGATGTAGGCACGAAACCCCGCTTTCATCTCATAACTTTTGTATTTGTGCTTTCGTCTCTTTGTCCTTTTCAAAAAATTAATAAATAAATAAATAAAAACTGCCATAAAATGAAGCCAAACTGAAGTGTCAAAGTGGAGTTTCAGCCCTCACCTTAGACAAAGGGATGAGGCAGTGTGCAGACTACAACTACTATGTTCACAGCACATCTCAGAATTGAAAAAGACTGTTGAAGTTTTAGTTAAACATTTTCACTGCAACTTTACAGACTGTAATAATGCATGTCTCCTGTGAAGTATGTGACAATCCCTGACCTCCCATCTGCTCAAAGGATTGCTGCACTCTTTATGCATTCTGCCAAAACCTTGAATAAACTACAACATGGCCTTTTCATCTGGACCCCTTTGTCATGGCCCTCTCCATCGGTTACTGTAGCATTCAAGGTGAAGGTGAGTGACAATGCTTCTCTTGATCTCTGAGGAAGATCAAGACGATTCACACACAAGACACACTTCAAGATGTCAACACACACACATGCACACACTTTCCAATCCCCTCTTTCGTTCTCTTTCTTTCTTTCTTTCTTCTACACAAACGCACACCCTTGCGCACAAACACACACACACACACTCACACACTCACACACACAGTTTAGCACCATCTGCTGGAACTTACAGAAGTATGTTGTTCTTACAGAGAAAGATTTAGCTTGGGAATTAAGAAATTGGTGATAAAGTGAACAAAGAAAAAAGGCCAGGCAAACAACAAAAATACCACAATCCAGAATGCTGTACTGTCTGTTTTTTAAATAAATCTCAACTTGTTATGGTGAGATTAAATGCAAATAAAAAAAAATCCGACTTCCTTAATGGTCTATTAGTTATTTCTGACAGAAAGGTAAGGGTGTTCTGACTGATGAATGCAGTCTGTTCACAGCCGACTTATAAGAAGCACAGCAGCGGTTGCCAAGGTGCCCAGATAATCATTTAACCCTCAGTGGCTGAGAGAGAAGCCGAGGGCAGTGTAGCCTTTTCACATGCTGCTCTCTCCATCCCCATTATCTCTTCTGTCTCATCCCTGTGACAACCCAATATGGTTTCTTTGAAAGGGTTTAGCATTCTTTTAAATGTAAATACCAAACTGTGCTCTTTCTACACAGACGCACGGGATGGTGTTGAAGATTAGGCTTGATGGTTTGTCGGTGTTGGACTGCTCTTAAGCGAATCGTTTAGCGGCAGCAGCGACTCCGGCACGGAGCATTAGGGACATTTTGTGAATCACTGGTCACATTTAACATTGGGAATGATCAAACGCGCAGATAGGACGGCTACACTTCGGCTCGACTGTTACGGCCTTGTTCAAGACGGCACGACAGAGGCGGGGCTGCAAAAACAAATGTAAATCTCATCACTCTCAGAGGTGCTCGTCCTGAGAAACACACAAATAGAGGGCACTAGGTAGCTTCAAATGTCTTCATGCAAGCAGATCCTCCGCCACACAACCAGCTCTCGGGGCCCTGGCATGTTTGGATGGCAGCGAGTGTGCGTTCCACGGCTCTGTTTTCAATAGAGCTCCCCCTGGAGTAGCCGGCGAATGGCTATCACAACAATTACACTGACAGCTCTTTTCTAAAGTGCACTTGATTTATTTGATTTAGCTAAGATTAATGGCCTTCCCTTCCAGCGGGCCTGGCTGAGATGAGCAAAGGACCACAGACTTCTCCTACAGAAGAATAGGTGTGTGCTAACACAGATAATGAAAGTGTATAAACAATATGCACACCTCCAAACACAGACTCACAAATCATCCTTGATGATGCTTCAGTCTGGTCCCATTATTCCCATAAATTCTACCAGTCATAATAAAAATTTAAGAATGATTACAATTTGTATTTATATATTTAAAAAAAAGTTATGCATACGACTAACAACTATCAGTTTTGTTTTGATTGGCAGACCGACTTAACCAACAGCCCTTTCACTCTTTCTCGCTCTCTCACATACACACACACAAACACACACGCACATATATAGGTGCATACTGTACATGCATGTACACACATTCTTGCTGATAGAGGGAGACACCTGCCCCTCCTCTGTGTGCCAGAAAGCACTCTGTCTGTCTGTCTGTCTGTCTGGCTGGCTGGCCGACAGTTGCCAGGCCAGCGGTCCGGTATGGTCCAGTGCGGTTGGCACTGAAGCCTGCCCATCTGCCCGAGTTGACTCGTTCACTCCCACACCACTTGTCCAGGAGGACGAAATGTGCTGCGGTGTCCTGGCACGGCTCCCTGAAATGTCAACCTGGCGTGACAAACCCGGGCCGGCCCCTTGGCCCTCACAGGCCTAGTATTGTGGGGCACTGCCCTGGATCAGACAGGGAGCCAGGAACATGCCAGTGTAACAACAACCACTGATCGACTACCGGGGCGCTGCCATCTTGTCCTGGGTGGGTAGAGCTTGTTCGGTCGGGTAGAGAATAACTGTTCTCATTACTGGCTCTGAACCTTACAAAACATGGCTATTCACTAGTTGATAGAGGGCAGTTGGACAGAAATGAGACATCATGACCAAGCAAAGCATTGGGGGAATGTGGCTGGGCCCTCCATTGAAACAATACCGTCCCGTACAAAATTATTATGAATGAAACAAATTGTGACTTGGCACCTCTTCTTACAGACTGAAGACAATGGACCTGGAAGACAAATAACAAGCGGAACATATTTTCTGTTGTTTTGACCAGATGGACTTGGAGGTGCTGTGAGGGTCTGATGTTGGCTGACTCTGTCCTGGAGCCCCCTCAGGGCAGCAACTGTGAGTGGTCATTAACACAGGGAGCAGGCTGTGCCAGGACAGAGCGGAGACCAGCGGTAGTTAACAGCCACTATCCAGTTAAATCCTCCTCCTCTGTGCTAAATAGGAACAACTACAGCATTCCTGCTGACTGCCAAAGCTCTAAAAGCAGCACATCATGTAAGACCTTTAAAAAAAGATACTGTTTCGCAAGCACCAAGGAACAGAATGAGAAAGGTGGACCATTTTTACTCTGCTCCTCATGGCTCAGTTTTGCTGAGTCTGGGGTTGTGGCGAGGGCTGTCTGGCAGTTATCCATACACTGCAAAGCAGTGTGCATGTGTGTGTGTGTGTGTGTGTGTGTGTGCGTGTGTGTGTGCTGCATGTACATGTGTGTATTGAGCGGAGCTGTGGACAGGTATGACAGGCTGACCTCCACATGTTGCCAGGGAGAGTGTGTGGCCCAGTGTTAACTGTCATAACATGGCCTGTCTGCAGCCCTGGAGCAGCAGCCTGACCAGGCCACTGGGCAGCCAGAAATAATAGAGACTGGCAAGAGGGCAATGAGGGGTCACAAGGGAGGGGCAAAGGAAGGGGGGGTTGAGGACATATGACAGGAAGAGGGAAGAAAAGGATGAAGGCAGGAGAGGCAGAGGTGGAGGGAGGAGTAAAGAGGGAGCGCAGTGAGAAGGAGAGGAGCAAAGATAATGATGTCGGAGCAAGTGGCTCAATCAAGGAGCAGAGAGAGAGAGAGAGGGGGAAGGAAGCTGGCTGTGCTTCTCCCTGCATATCACTCAGCTAAGCCTCTGAAGAGAATGAGGAGAGGCAGCAGAGGAAGAGAAGAGGGGGCAGCTGGCAAGACAGAATCTCACTTGTGCTTTTTGAACACCTTTAGGTGCTCACGCTCACAAACCAGAAAAATAAGCCTCATCTTTAACAAGGTGCACCACCATGCACCACCAGCTCCCCTTTGTTTTGACACACAATCTGTCTTTGCCAGTGTGATGTTGTTACAGCATTCTCAAGGTACGGCCATTTGCCTGCAGAGATCGCACAGCTGAATTCACTTAGGCAGGCTTGGCCAGCAATTAAAGTGGCGGATTAAGAGTGATTGCATTTTGTGTCCTGAGGAGGCGCTGCCTGCCATCTTGAGAGGTCTCATTAACATGGCTGCCGTGGGCTGTGCTGAGCACCGCCACAGGCAGTTAAAAAATAATGGAGACATTATCAACCTTAATGTCTTGTACCTGGAGTGGAGAAGATTTTATAATCACTATTGTGACGAGACACAGGCTGCCAGTGGCGCGAAAGGGAAAGGTTGGATGAAGATAACCCTTTTTCTGACCAGACCCCTGTGTGTTTTTTTGATCAGGCTCTACACGTGGGGAGTCTGAGCAGCTGGATTTCATTAATTGAGTGCTGGCAGCATTCTGCTTTGGCGGCAGGGGTGAGTCACACTGGTGGGATTGGTCTCTCTCTCCCTGATATCATCTTCCAACCATAACTACAAATAATTATTCACTCAAATCCATTACCAGGGGTCAATCAAGTTCCCCAATCACTTCTAAAGTCCAATTACTGGCGCCAAGGCTCTGCTCGCGCCTTTCTGCAGATGAAGGCCTGGCCCACAGGCTGCCCAGTAAATTACACATAGCAAACAGGAGAGTGTGCATGTGTGCGTGTGTGTATGTGCGAGAATGACCCTCCTCAGGTGGGTAATAAAGCAGAGGTACACATAGGCCTCCCTGGGGCATTCTGACCGTACCATCCAGCAGACTTCACCAGGTTAAACAGAATTAGCCGCTGCATTGAGATGCACTACGAATACCAACTGCGTCTCATCAGTCTAGGGGGAACAGCGTGCACAATATGCACCCCGTAGATTGGTATTAACATCCATCTCAGTGGTTGATATAATAAGACATGTCGCCATAAGGGGCTTCTTAGAAAGAGGCTGCACAGCGACCCATCAGAGCAGCATGAGTGAGTGTCTTGGGCTGTCAGATCTACAAGAAAACACACATACACACATGCACACACAGACACGCAGCTTCCTTGCAGCTTTCCACTCCAACCCCATTAGCGTGTGGCTCCTTGTATCGTTTTGCAGCCATCTTTAAAGTGAGCCCCGAGCCTGGAGGAAATGCTTCTCACACACTCATCTGTCACGACAGAGAGACAAGCAGTGCAGCCAGCCGAGTCGGAGCGGGTGGGAAAGAAGGCAGGCAGAGTGTGTGTGTGTGTGTGTGTGTGTGTGTACGTGTGTGTCAGAGTAGGGGGGTGGTGAGGGGAGTATATACAAGATGTGTAGGAGGTGAGCAGAAAGCAGGAGGGGCGTTCATGTGTTTTGTTGTGTGTAAGGAGGAGGGAGGGCGAGTGTATCTGCTGTGGTATGTGCCTGTGTGTGAGGAGTAGAGCAAACACAGCAGGGAAGGGTGGACGCTTTGTGGATCAGCAGTCCATGACCAGTCACACTGTACACACACACACACACACACACATACGCAAGCTCCCAAATCAGCATGGTGGGAGGGCCACCGTGACATTTCACTCAGCGTCAGGCTTCCCTCGCGCTCTGATCTGACCGGACAACAACCGAAACGCAACGCTGACACAACCAACAACAAAAACCTATAAACGTCTGTCCCCGCTACGACGCTCGCTTTGTTTACTGACATTTGTAGCAGCCCATTGTTCTGTGCTTATTCCAGACTTTGAGGTTTTTTGAAGGGGAAAAAGCTGAGTTTTTGGAGTGCAATTACAACAGCATGAGGGCAACGTTTGTTTGTTGTGTGCCAGGAAAGCATTTCGACTTCAGACTGCTGACACAAAAGAGAGGCTGTCAGTGGAAGCCCCGCCATTAAACATGAAAAATCCCCCCAACCTCATCAAAGAGCCAGTCTCTGTCCTCTGCTTACATTCAAGAAATCCAGCGAAATGCTAAACACATGTGGATGGGCCTGTGTTTAGGCTAAAATGGCTGAACATGATACAGCAGCATTTGAGTTAATCTCCCTCAGTGAAACCGCATGTGTTTACACTGGAGCCTGTGCGTGTGTGTGTGTGTATGTATATTTGTGTGTGCGCATATCTTTGTGTGTAGAGAATGTCAGGAGCTGCAGAACTCACTGTTCCCTTTGCAAAGCCAGACTGATACAGTGTGTGCGTGTGTGTGTGTGTGTTTGTGTCAGCATGATGGAGGAGAAGGGTGTTACTCAGACCTAATGAATCCATCTGCATTCAAGGGGCATTCCTCCTCCTGTATGCAGGCAGGAGCAAACGAGCAGCGACCTGGGAGCCAGTCCAGCAGTCGGGGGCTTTTGCTCACTAGTGCAAAGCAGACCAGGAAAGACAAGCCAAGAAAACCATGAATTAGCACTGAATTCACAATATTTTCCCCCCATAAAATATTGCATATTTTCAAAGAGAGGGTTGAAGGTTAAAGACTGCCTTTTGCTGCAGCCATTCAGTCATTTTTAAACCTACTGTCCTGCACATCTTTCCTTTTTTTTGTATATCAGAGAGTCTTGAGAAAAGCCAAGGATTGGCACAGAGGGTGAGGACTCCAGTGCAGCCTGAGCTCCAGGAGAGTGGCAGCTGCTGATGTCCTCGCCTCTATGTGACCTGGCACCCTAGACAACCACAATGGAAAAAGGATGGGGGGAGGTTATGTAGCGGAGGGTGGTTGGCACTAAAGGGGCCAGCCATTAGGATAATGAACCCGGCAAGAGAGTGGAATTTGGGAGACCTCTAGTGGATAAGAGGTTATATTGTATTATTAAGCTAATTCTGAAAAGATATAATAATAAAAAGGGTGGGCTGACTGAATTAAAGAGAGAAGATAATTCATTCAGAGGAGATGTGGCACCAGAATCGAGAAATTTCATTACATCTTTAACAAAAACCTCAAGACTAATATTTACAGAGGTGGCCTTAATCATTCCCAATTTTTCATATCAAGCGCAAACACAAGAAGCGAGAAAAGCTTACCCAAATATACCCACTGATTTAATGTTATTGATATATAATCCATTTATCACTCACATCACTCATTAAATGCTTATTCCACTGAAAAAAAATAATGGTGAGTAAAAATAAATTCAAAAGCAGATCTGTTGAGATTCTAAGGAAAAGGTGTCCAATGATGTCCATGGCACTGCAGGGCGATGGGATAAATAATTGACTGTGACAATCAGTGCTGTACAAACTCATCACTCTGTGGTGAGTAGGCAAGGACGCCAGTCAAACTATCTATCATATATCACACTTCCCACCATATGTCACGTTCAAATTCACGGCATTAACAAAAAGCCAGAAGCTTCAACCTCTACCAAGTCTGTTGGCTACAGTGTTAGGTATTTTCCATCATTTTCCAAATTTAATGCTCTGGCATTCACAATCCTCAAATGCACTGGCCTAATCTCTATAATTAAAACCGTTCATTTAAACTGTGTGTCATGAGAGGCTCAGGTTCTCTTGTCCATGTAAAACAGCTCAATTGTGACAGTCTGAGTATCTGGTTTAAAAAACCAGTAAAAAATTTAATAAGTTTAATATCTGACAGCACTGTTGAACATCTCCCACTCAAATGAAATGATATCTCACAAGTGAATGCTGCCCGCTGACCAGTTCTCTCCTAATTTGGAGTAAAGCAGGTTGAAATAGAGTCTGTGTAAGAGTTGAAATAGAGACTTGTATCACGAGTATTTTCCATGTGGATTTAGTGTAAGCGAGTGAGGCTGCTTCCTTCGATACAAACCACAGAATCCAGGTCAAATTTTCTGACTTTATCCTGACTTCACTTGGCAATGAGCAGACCTGATCAGCCTCCCGGTGATCCCTCCATCTCCTGAAATGCAGTCCGGGTGCTAACTATGAAGATTAAGATGAGGAGAAGGCTTTGAGCAGCAAGTCAGCAGCCAGGCCCGGGGAGACGTCTCCCCTGGTGACCCTGTCCTCCAGCCGGGGCAGTGCCTCTCTGACTGCGGGGTGGTTCTGGAAATGGTGGAGGACGTTCTCCTGGATCAAGTTCCACATCCAAACCTTCTGTTGGGCCCTCCGCCGGCCCTGCAGCTCGCCGCTGGCTGCCATGGCGTCCCGGTATGACTCCATCTTGGCCCAGAGCTCTGGGATGCCCTCACCAGTCTGTGAGGAGACACGCACCACCTGAAGAGGGGATGGGGGGTGGTTGGAAGGCATGTGTCAATTCAGCTGCTGGTGTGGTAACTCAAAAATACTGTAATGGAACTATGAACCTTGCAAAACTCATGTTCAATCTCCCCCCCAAAAAGACTCAGTTTGAAAAACCAGACTGCAGTCAAAACAATTTCATCTTCAGCCTGAGGATCTGACGTGTCACTAGAGGCACTGTGAGACGTCACAGCCTGTTACCTTCTTAAGAAACTGTAACAGGAAACATCCACTGGAAGAAATAATTCCCACATGCCAAAATAAAAAGAGAGGCCATTCTTTTCCACCACATAATACATTGATTAGTCTTGAAATAAACATCAACTGAAAGAGGCTATTACATCAACAACTGGCTTGAATTTCTAACTTGTTTGAGTTTACAATAGATTCAAAAATATATCATGAAATTCAGACCACTTATTGGGGATGCACTGATACCACTTTTTCAATGCCGATACTGATACTGAGTATAAAAGTTTGAATTTTGACCAATATCAATGGTGTCAAACAGTGTAGGCTTGGATTTTTAGTTACTCTGGTATTTTGGTGGTGGATATTAGTCTTGGGTAAAATCTGACACCAATACTGTTATCAGCCCTAGTTTTATTATAATGAAATTATCTATTTAATTTAACAATTTGTGTGAGAACCATTATTTTTGGGGAAAAAAAGCTACTGTGCTATGAAACATTCAAATACCTTGCCAGTTTTCTAGAGTCAGTGGTAGATATAAAAGTGGAAGAGCATCACATAAACAGGAGTTTTGGAAATTCATGAAATTTAGAGGTGTCAAATTTAGGACACATCAAACAATTTGCTCAGGGGAAGCAGTTCATCCCTTCATCATGCACTGGTGAATAAAAAGGAGCTGAGGACAGACAGAATAAGAGAAGAGTGTTTTTGTAAAATTAGTGTAATTAAAACACATCTATTAGTTGGAGATAATCTAGCACAAATTGGCAGTTGGCAAAGCAGAATTTGACAAGCTGGTAAAAATCATTAGCTTATATGCAAAATTTATTGGAGGCATCCAATCAAATCATGAGGTCAAACTGTAGACAGATCGGATCAGTTTTACAAGGACTGGAATCGAGTCTGATGCAAAAAGGGGAAATCAAACTCTGTGACTGAATGTGCTGCATGTCTCTGATTCCAAAACTGCATATTACTAAAGCTCACATTGACACAAAAGGCTTGTTGATGTTAACTTGCTGATAAGCAGCTGGTAATTGACAGTCTCAAAATCAATTTGCTGAAATTACTCCCCACTTGTCTGGACGTCATGCTGTCAGTGAAAATAATTTATCAGCTGTCTAGCATTTTTTTTCCACAAATCACCATCAATTTAGAAAAAGAAGAAGCCAAAACACATCAGGAGGAAATGGCTCACAGTTTAAAAATTACCAATCTAGAGTCAGATAATAAAGGAAGCTAGGTAGACAATAAAATAGGAGAGCG
>OMKZ01014943.1:3463-30263 GCA_900302535.1 Neoniphon sammara | reverse complement strand
CGGTCTTTGAATGCAACGCCCCCCTGCAGACTAGGGTCGTGCACCCCAGAGCAGCAACAGTTTTGCTGCGCTGTCTACCTGGTAGGTGCACATGTTGTGAGCTCTGTAGCTAACTAACATTATTTCTTTTATTTTTATATCAAGACATCAGCTTTCGATCAGTTGAGCATGTCTTTGTATAAAAGTGACTGTGTGAAATCCACTGTTTATACCGCGACTAGCATAATACAAGTCTTAGCTAACTTGTACTATTTTTTTCATTATATTCTCAGTGTGAGAGTGTATGTGTGTCATGAGAGCCAGACCAACGGTAAAATACACATTCTTCTGCCAGGTACGAGTTTTATTATTTTAATTGATTAATTTTTTTTTATGTTACGTAATGAAATGAACAGTTTTGCTGCGCTGTCTACCTGTGTGAGAGTGTATGTGTGTCATGAGAGCCAGACCAACGGTAAAATACACATTCTTCTGCCAGATGCTGAATAAACGGCGATTGCCAACAGTGAACCGGCTTCTTCAGTAATTATACGCAACGCAACAAAAGAGTACACAGAGGTGTCTTGTCCGTCCAGTTTGAATGCAGTGTTTTAGTAATTAAAGGGCTTTTCCCATGTCCAGAGCTTCGTCTCGGTTGCTGCAGCTGAATCCTGCAGGACAAGAGGGAGTGGAGATCTTTCATCTATCCCTGAACCTGCCCCCTTAAACCCGAGGGCCAGGGCACTCATTTCGCTGCAGGGGTCCTGCCACTTGTATACACTGCAGGAGAATATGGCTTTGAAGAATCTGCTCAGCGCTGCAGACAGAAACAGGTACTTCATACATCTACATAGTGAAAATATGATTAAACAACAAAGTCAGACATGTAAAATGGCAAGGTGAAGGAAAAAATGGCATAGAAAGAAGCACAGAAGAAGTGTGTTTTTCCTGAAGGCTGTCGTTCCACAGAGTTTGGAAGACATCCAGGACCTCAGGACAGTCAGAGGTCAAGTCAGTGTCCTTCTTGAAGGCGCCTGGATGACGTTTGATTTCCGACTCCTTAGTCACCGCCACCTGCCTCAGCACATATTGGTGTATGTGCTTTATTTTTATGACTTGTGAAATCCAACCATGGATCTTCAAATTTTACAGAATATCATTCACACTGTCATAATTCTTGACTCATTGTCTGGTTATGATGTTGCAGATTCAGGAGGCAAATATTGGACAGCTGCTCCCAGCCTGCAGAGGATTTGGGCAACAGTCTTTCCTGTTGGTGCTGCAGGGTCAGAGGAGAATTTCTCAGCTGACATTTGGCCTCAGTTTTGCTGGCCAGCAGCTCTTAAAAGTGCTCGCAGCGCAAAGAAACAAGGTATCACTGGATAAAATGGGAGATTCATCCCAGTTGCTGACCTGCCACTCTTTTGCAAAGCAGTGTCATACTATTTCAATTTTTTTGCATGTTTCCTGCAAAACCTGAGGTATTCAAATACCAACCTGATGGAGATCAGGGTGGTACAAGAGGAGGAAGAAAAGGGAACATCAGGAAGAGAGATAGAGGGAGTTTAGACTGGAAACTTTTCTTTATCAACAGACTTGTGAGGACGTCCGTGCACTGTCATCTGCATCAGACCCACATTCACTCAGATCTGGTCGAGCCACATCGTTTGCCTCAAAATATGGGATAAATGGGTGTGTAAGTGTGTATTTGCAACAAAAGTTGCAATCTGAATGATGCGGTGTAGCTGTGAACCGAGAAACTACACACTGACAGAAGTGGACAGAGTGTGTGTCCATGCCTTTGACTTCCTCTCTGAAGGACTTGGGCTGTGTCCAGATGTTTAAAAAGCGACTTCTCTCTCCTCTCCTGTTGTGTCTCCAGTGCTCTGGGGATTTCCTGGAGCTTCTGCAAGAGGTGCTGAGCTACATCCACCCTCCTGCAAACAGGTCATCACAGGGAAGCTCTGACTTGTCCTTAATCCAAGGAAGTCCTCTCTCCTTGTAACACCATGTAAATAAATGAAGACAGGTAGCAAAAACAGATGGATGACACTGTGTTTCCTCAGCACCAGATGACGGCTTTGCTGGATTCCGTGTCTGCGCTGGATGAGAGCGTTTACCCATCTTCTGAGTGGCTGTGCTAGGAGGTACAGGAGCGGCTGGAGAGGCAGGTTGAATTCATTTTGTCCCAGCTGAAGTAGAACAGAGCTCCTTAAGTCCCTGCAACATCAACAATAAGTCAATAAACAATCTATGTTTCAGAATTATTTATGTATCAGAAATCCAAGTATCTTATATATTTACTAAGAGTTGTTTTTTATAGTTGTGGTTGTTGAGAGTGTTCAGTCATACAGAGTGTAGTTTTGTTTACAGTGGTAATCCGGGTCTGGTTGCACCAGATGTTGGTAACCTCAAATGTAACCGGGGCATCATGTAAATGACACAAGTAGCAATCTATACATGTGTTGTTATTAAAATATGTGTGTTACGTAAAGAGTGGGAGGTCTGTTTGTTTGTTCTGTGTGTGTCTCCCTCTCTCTCCTCTTTTCCTGCAGATGGGAAGTTGGCACAACCCCCACAGTTCCTCCTTTTCCCCCACATTTTGAAACCTTCATTTGTTTACTTATTTCATTAAAAGACTGTAAATAAATCCTATTTTTGACTGCCATACATCCTGCTTTGAGTTTTGTCTTTATTGATTATCAGTGTTATTGTTTGTTTCTTCTTGTAAAATGAAACATAATGTTCCTCAAAATAAATTTGTGAAATCTGTAAAAACAGTGAAACAAACAGGTAAACAATTTTACCTGTAATGAATATCATTACATGTTAATGGGCTATCCTCCTGCACATTTAAAAATATACAATTTAACATTCAGATTTAGTTCTAAAATGGACAGTTGTAATATTATTGTCTGCCTTCCATAGGATTGAAACTCTGGACACAATCAATACCTAACTATAGGCTTGTAAATGGGTTTTATCAAGTTAAATATTAAAATGTAATTTTAATTCTCTAGTCAGCCTACGTGTTGTATGTCATCACCTCCAACCCAAAAAAGAGTTGTCAGTTGTGGGATTCCAACCCTCGCCTCCAGAGACTGCGATCTGAACGCCAGCGGCCAACATTTCCAAAATTTTGGAACTGTTGGATGACATTTAATAATATGACCAATCACATCCATTTGAGCAGCTAGCTGCAACGAATCATCGTCGCGGAATGTTCTCCCCTTTCAACATTTCAACATTCTCGACCAATCGGGGTGGAGGAATGTTGAAGCCTGCTTCCGACGTCACTGATGGAGGCAGCGAAGTGCGGGATATATTTAGATATTTAGATAAGCCTATATTTAGGCGATTTTTTCATTAAATCAAGACCATGCTTAATACAGACCTAAACATTGCTACGTGTTTGGCTAACAAAGTGCGGGGAAATTAATGTTTGATTACCGGTAAGGTATAACGTACATTAAAGTTAATGAAAAGTAAAGTAGCAGTTACATTTAGGCTATTTTTCTCTCATTAAATAAAGACCATAATTAAAGCAGACCTAAATATTACTAACAGTTGCGTGTTTGGCTAACAAAGTGCGGGAAAATTAATGCTTGATTACCGGTAAGATAAAGTTAATTGTAAGATATATGGTAGTTGAGTTAGGCCTATATTTAGGCTATTTTTCTCTGTAACTCAACACCATACTTAATATTGACCCATACTGTGTTTGTTTACATTTCTGACTGATGATGTTTATATGTCGATATTAATTGTACAGTAGGCTACAATCACAGAACTTAATACACAACACCATACTCTACATTTCTGAGTGATGATGTTATGTTAACATTAGCGGTATGCAGAAATTGTTCACTATAATTTAGCCCAAATTATTCCATCAATACATCTCAGGAGCTATTAATAAATGTAAAAGTGTTTGGGGAAGAAATTTGGTTTCTATGACTTCACTAGTTATTGAGACTTAGAAACTTATTCAAATATTTTCACAGGCAATGGCCACCAAAACAAACTCACACAAGCCCATGTCCGATTCAGAATGGATGTCGCCGCCTCACAAGTTTGCCTGCAGCGGCGTCTGGCCTGCAAGTGAGGGCAGCAGACCAGCTCCCCGGCAAAAGAAATGGCATGAGCTGTATCACAACGTATGGGTGCTCTGTATACTTGAGACAAAACAAGTATTTCAGTTATGCATGAGTCCCTGTCATATGTCAAGATACTTAATTACTGTGAAGTTAATCACCAATTCTGTCTTTATTCATTGTAAATCCTGAGAAACGTCTTTTCTTCATTGCCTTAAGCAGTCTGCAACAGCTGGACCAGCTGCACCAGCAACAGTGCAGGGGACTGTTGGACAGAGTCTATATCAGCAATCTAGTCCATTAGCTGACTCCTACAACGTCGCTAGGCGACCTCTAGACAGGTATCCTTTATACTTGTATGGACATGAAATAGGTCTTAAATTGTGTTCAGAACGGTCTTAAGAGGTCTTAAAAAAGTCTTAAATTTAACTTGAAACCTGCAGAAACCCTGTTTAAATTGATAACATTGACAGATGATAACTCCAACATAAACTACTTTTGCAGACCCAAGGCCCTCTAATTTCCAATCCTGTCACCAGCATCGATACAGCAGCGCCATCCCATGCTCCACCATGCAGCCCTGTCTCAGTAAGTAATGGCATAGCCCACATTTTCTATAACAAGAGCATGCAAGCTGGATGGCTATATTAAATGTAAATAAAGATATCTACAGTTATAATTGATTATAGTTACAAATGTCAACACAGACACAAGACCTTCCAGGCGCAGCTTCAGCAGCTCCAGTCACCAGTTCCACCAGTCCTACAGGACCAACTGTGGCAAGTCCCCCAGAGCCCGGCCCCACTGTCAGTAAGTATTGAAATGTTCAGTTTTGAAATGAATCTGGAAAGTTTAATATCTTAATGTCTATCTATGAATGAAAATTTAGTCCATGGTTTGTTATTTTTTCTTTGACTATGCAGATTGCTGCACCTCCCCGTTTGTGGTTGGAGACTCAGCCTCCAGTGGACCATAAATGGACTGCAGCAACTCTTTTTAGACCTGGAGCCAAAGGGAAACCAGAGCTGCCAGACAACCTCCAGCTTTGGTACGACCCACCACAACCACACCTCCTGTACCATCAACCACCAAGTCCTGACCGTTTTTTTCCCACCCTCTCCTGCTCTGGATGCCCTACAAGCTGTGGAAAGTGAAGGTGGTTTGCCTTAACCCATCTTGTGGAGGCCATCAACTCACAGGTGCAGGTCTGCACAAGAGGGCCAGACAGGTGTTAGATATAGACAGGATGTACAATATGGTGACAGAGACACTCACATGCACCAAGTTGAGCATCCCATGTCTTCTGGAGCCAGACTGTCCTGCAGCAGCTGGATTTGGCCCACAGGTCGGAGTTCAGGGTGATCCTCACACAGACATGAGTAAAGTCTCTTTCATCATGTTAATGCAATTTCATCTCAGATTTGTGTTTTGTAAATTGTAACTAAAACTAATGTTAATTTTACAAAACATGCTGCGTCATGTTTTGGACTGGATGCAGCGCCTGGCATAATACACAACGCAGTGCATCGACTTTCAGAATCGCCCCAGCCTGCTCCCCATCCGTTTCCAGGAACCCCCCGAGTCTCCTGTGGTAACAAGTGTCAAGTGGCTCCTGACTGTTTACGGTCAGGACATCTTGACAAGGTTGGATGACATCAAGGCCAGGATCACAACAACATATGGTTCAATCTTAAAGTTGGACTCAACTAGAAAGGTAACTGGCGTGGGTCCCCATGCTGTGCTCTATGTCGATTGCAGGTGCTGCACTGAGGCTGGACCTGATGAAACAAAACTGAAGGCCAGGTTCAGTGGGTGGCCAGACCTCCCTGTGAGACTTGACATCTGGCATTTTATGCGCAGGATTGCTGTGGCATGTACAACTGATGCCCATCAGTTGTATCCCATCTTCATGTCACAGCTCTCAGCATGTATCTTCAAGTGGGATGCAGCTGATCTTGCTCTACTCCGTACTACAAAACAACAGCTGCTCATTTCCCAGGGCTACCCAGTGATGCCAGATGAAGAGGCCAACAAGCATCTCACCAAGAGGGAGCTGGCTCTTCATTGTTAGAGGCGGACCCATGGAAAGGTGACTATCCACCTCCTGGAGCAGTAGCAGTGACTCGCTTGGTGTTCCTCTGTTTGACAAAGAGAGGATGTATTATGTTTGGTGTGTCCAGAGGAAGCACATCAAGTGCATCCAGGACCCCCCGGTGTAGCGCTCTATATAGAGATGGGGAGCATGACCAAGGGGGGGTGTGCTCTTCAAGACATACAGCTGCACCAGAGGCTCAACTTCTCTGGAGTCTTTCCATTTACACCTGAACAGGTTCACACCAGAGTCGTCTGTTTTGTAAATGACTAACTAGTATGTATTAAGAAGAAATATTCAATATATTTATGTATCTCCTAATTGCTGTTGTATCTATTTTCAGGAATGAGTCCCAACTGTTGAACTTCCAGATCTATCTTCTGGAAGGGCTCAACAGATGGAATCAAGACTGGGCTGCTGCTTCCCTGTCTGCAGGACCACCAGCACTCCGCAGCTACACAGGGGACCTTTTGCACCATGTCACTGACCATTTCAAGAGGCTGTTTGGTAGGAACATGGTGCCCACATTCTGCCCTCCTGCCCGTTACACTGGTAAGACATATTTGATTGGTACAATCCTCCTCTGCCCAGACACCTGGGCAGAGGAGGCGCCTTAGACCGCTTGGCCATCCTGATGTATAACGTAATGTCAACGTCATTTAAAGTGGCAGTAAACAATGTACTGACTAACGTGTATTAATCGGCCAAACATAATAATAATAGAAAGAAGCTACATGTAGAGATCACTTACGGTTATTTAGACACAAAAGCAGACAGGATGGATGAAAGATGAAGTGTGTGTGTGTGTGTGTGTGTGTGTGTGTGTGTGTGTGTGTGCCAAACACACATGACTCGTTCACACACATGGGTGGAGGCAGCTGTTGCGGGTGGCAGTGTGTACAGTATCAACACTTCAACTTGTGACTATTACGTGACTCTGTTTTATAGTTTATGATCTCAGCATGTCACTTGACCCATCACAGGCCACACAGGCTACACTCTAAGTGCTTACTTAGCTACATAAGGCTACAACTTACTAGGGTGTGCATCATTTACACAACTAAATGTCTTATTTTGTTCAATATATTTGGATAATGTAGAAATGTAGCTATAGTGG
Source organism: Neoniphon sammara (assembly GCA_900302535.1). Taxonomy (NCBI): domain Eukaryota; kingdom Metazoa; phylum Chordata; class Actinopteri; order Holocentriformes; family Holocentridae; genus Neoniphon; species Neoniphon sammara. The sequence goes on along the minus strand of OMKZ01014943.1, from coordinate 22,981 downwards.
CGTACCTGTTTATCCCTGCATGTATCCACACATTATACTTTATTTAATTTAAATAGTCTATAATACATAACTATAATATATAAGTACATATTTTTCGCCTGCTGAATTTTTTTGGGTGCTGCAACAATATAATTTCTCCAGGGGGAACACAAAAATGTAATTTTTTATCTTCTCTCTTATATATTTTTTTTTTATTTAAATGTTTTTGGTTAAATAGTAAACTTTGATTGGCCATCCTGACATCTCTCATTTCTAAATACTAGAGCCATTTCACATAACAGACTGCTGTTCCATATCACTCCACAGTCAAGAGGTGCGGTCATGTTGTTTATTTCTAATCAAATTTATTAGCGCTATAGTGTCACAAAGGTACTCCGTGATTACTACAGGCACTATTAATTTAAGTTTGACACATGCTTTTTATGGGAAGCCGTTTCAGCTTTTACTTCACCATTGATACTAATTGTAAATGAATTGTTACTTCATTTAATAGCTACTAAAAAAACATAAAAATGTAAAGTAAAAAGTTAACTGTATGTTAATTTTATGTATGTATGTGTATATATATATATATATACACATACATACATATATGAATTATATCTAGTCCTAATTTCAGTTACAAATATCTCCAATTCATTTGTTACTAGTAAAAAAAAACAAAAAAACAACATTTAGCAGGCTAGCTGAGAGCGGCTATGTCACTTATTGTCAAGAACGCTGGGGTAAACAACCAGGAAAATTACATATCCAGCAGATCCAAGATCAGTTTTTACATTCATTCAGGCGGGGAATGCATGGATGGTCAAACTCTGTAAACGGACACTTCTACTCTATAGGAGCTAGCCTCTGAACAGCAGCTTATTTTGCGAGCTAACTGAACTTTTCCCACCTCATACCAGTTTATAAATGGAACCTTATTCATATACATTAGTTGCAATTAGCCTAACATACCAAGATATCTAAAATGCAATTCCGACTCGTAAGAATGTGAGTTGTAGATATCTCACTTAACTAAATATCTCTGCCTCTGTCTGCAGGTTTGGCGAGAGGGGTATGGCTGCAGACTGGAGCCTCTGGTCTCATGCCCTCAATTGCGACGTTTTACTAAATATGCGCATGCGTAGTCAGTTCTGACATAATGTTTACTAGTGATGTTCGATACCACCGATTTCCTTTCCGATCCGATACTGAGAAAAATTCAGGCTGGTATCGGCGATACCGATCCGATACTGATACTTCGTGCAAATACACCTAATGTGTCTGGTAAATCTAAAAAAGCAGTGTATTTCAAATCATAGCTTCATAAAGAATACAAGACAGAGTAATTTATTTATTTATGTATTTATTTATTTTAAACTCGGAAGTATATTGCGGTAGCAGCCTCATTTACAATATAGCCGAGCTAATACAACAACAGAAAAACCATGTGAAAATGGTGTTTCAAACACTAAAAAAAGAAAACTGACTGACTGACTGGGCAGCGTGCCGCTGCGCTTACGCATTACGCAATTACCCAGGCGGAAGAAAAAGTAGTTCCCACCGACCGCGTGTCATTTAGACAAGATCTCAATAGTTTAGTTACTTTCCACTGTGCTCCTGTTAATGATATACATTACTTCAAATGACTTAAGTATCAAAGGTATCGATATTTTGATGTGAGAATCGATCTTATATCGGAGTTATGGATATATCAGTATCGATCCACACATCACTAATTGTTTACATCAGGCTCAGACCGACTGGCGCCCAGCTCCCTGGGACTGATATACCTTAGTTTTCCACGCGGCTTTGTGACTCCGCGCCCTTCCCTAGCACCAAGCGCGGACAGCTTAACAGCTGCGGTCAGCATTGGATATTTCTCACTTTAACAATTATAAACGATTTTCAGTACTGTCTTATTGTACAAAAGAATCTTCAGCGCGCGAATTTCAGGGTAAGATTCCATTAATTTAGCGATTATGGCTCCTAGGTGCTTATTGGCCTAGGAGCGCTCCATCATTACGACGAACCAATAGTAACCTGTAAGCACTAGAAGCTTCCCTAGTAGTTACACAATCTTGAATCGTCGAAGCGTCGCCTTTGGCTGGACTGGAGTGTTTCAAGGTCATAGAGTGGATTTAGGTATATTATTCTGTTCCTTTGGAGTGAGTCCTTGACTATTAAATGAGTAACCTACTGTTTATATTATTTTGACGTGTAGAGACGGCAATATAAATTTAAGGCCTATATTGCTGGAGGTAGCATCGCTGCGGTGTTTGTGTGCCTCCGGTGGTGTTGTGTAGACCTCCATATCGGGGTCATTACTCAGTAAATAATCCAGTTTTCATCGGTTCCGGTTAATTAATGTATGTGATATTCGTCGTATAGATAAGTTACAGTATTGTTTTAGTGATTAAAATGCACTGCTGTGATAATTGATGTAATTTGGGACACATTTTATATTATATACGCCGCCACAAGAGGGCACTGTGACCGCAGTAATTATTCCTGTTAAAGCCAGTGAGCTGGGATTCATATCATTTCTGCTTGTCAACCAGTGGTGCTGTTGTACTATATAATGTTATTTTGGCATATAAAATTGATGTCATTCTTATTTGTTCCCAAGCCCAGCTATATCAAACTCTCGACGCTTATGAAAAAAGCTGTGGTCGCTAATGGAAATCAACACCTAACCTGAAAGCTCTTACCCAGCGGAAGGGACTAAAACACTAACTTTTCAAACAGAATGGTTCAAAAAGCACCAGTCAGAATGATTTCATTGAGGCCGTTGCTGAGGTTATCAGGGGTCATATAAAATGACACACAAGCAGACTGCAGGAAACTGCATGTTACCCTAGGCCACAAAACTTTTCAAGTTGGACTTAACCATAACTTCTACTTTGGAGAGGACCTGGAAACTGAGGAACAATGAGGACTGACAAGGAGGATTTTTACAGTCAAGTCACTGACATCTTTGTCCAGAGGGATAGGCGCATGGACTCTACGCGTGAAGTAAGTGCCCCATTTTAAATTCCTTTATAACCCTGTTATTTTCTGTGTATGTTGTCCGATGTTAGGCTACTGTGCGCTGACACCTAGATTTCGCTCTCTCTGTATCTTAGTTGCACCGTCACCAGACCATCGTAGTGTTTGGTTATCGGTGCGCTTTTGCGCAGTTTTTATTGTTTTGGAGTGAAACCGTTTTTTCTACTTATCGACATGCGAGCTCTGTAATCAGATATGACAGCTATAAGTCCAATTTGTTTCCCCCGTGTAATATTTAAATTTAAAATCAAAACAAAAACAATACGGCACTGTTTCCTAGTCAAGTTCTCTTTTTATTTTTGATTTTTAGCAGATTGTAACAGCAGGGAGTTGTCGAGGAGAGCGCAAAGCTATAAGAGTATGCCTTAAGGGGCTCATATACTTCAAAACGGGTGCGCACGCGGACAGCTGTGGACGAGCACGCAGAAATCATACTCCTCAGTGCTCTTATGGTCCCCGTGGAGAGGGAAACATAGGCCTAACAGTCGGAAAACACAGCCAACCCCGGTGGGAATTCACTACCTCTGAGGTCTTGACACGAGTGGCTGAACAAATTATATGAAGAAGTGTAACTACTTTTGCCTGTTTTTTCCTCAGCTACACCACATGCTTTGTTTTTCTTTATCGATCCCTGGTTGTGGCAGGCGCGGAATGACAGGACTTTTAATATCCAGATTGTGGCTGGTTCATGGCCACACACAACTGAGATCTGATAGGAATGCGACCCAAGCCACCCTAGTATGTGGATTTTGAGATCTGCGCGGCTAGAATCCGACGTGGGAGTGTGCACACCTGACAGTTAATGCGTCGTGGCGTGATCGGATGCGCCATTGAAAAGACAAGTGTCCACGGCCTAATATAGACTTGATTTTCTCCATCCGTGCGTAATATGAACTTGGGCTGCTGCGTTAATTGAATGAAGACATATGCCACATTGTAGGTCACTGCCTATCCCGGCAGAAGTGCCACCGTGCGGTATTGATGATGTGATTTATTTCACCTCCAACTCAAAAAGTGTTGTCAGAAGTGGGATTCGAACCCACGCCTCCAGGGGAGACTGCGACCTGAACGCAGCGCCTTAGACCGCTCGGCCATCCTGACATATAACGTTACGCTTACGTTTATGTAATGTTATCTGAAGTAACTCACGAATTACTGTATCATATAATTTGTCATAATGAGTATTGTAACTCAAATAGAAAAACAAACAAACACCTGCTTATTGTGGTAATCATAGTATTGGAGTAAAACATTGTGGTGTTTGCCACACGTCTCTTTTCGTATTTACATTTTTCTCCTTCCGGTTCTTATCAGTCATGTGACGTGGGTCACAGTTTGACGTCTCAGCTTTGGACTCGCAGCTGAATCTTCCCTTGGCTTGCTTTTGTTATTAGCTAGCTTCCCTTTGCGATGCCCCACACCACAACTGATAAGCCCCGAATGTGAAATGGATCAGTATGGGACGGACACGGAGGCGGACGAACAGGAGAGACTACTGCTTCACCGAGAGCGAGATGATAAAGTCCAGAGAGGCGAGTGCAAAATAACTAACGTATCACCTGGACTGCTAACAATAACGTTTTATCTGTAAGCGAGGTTGGCTAATTTAAGTAAACGTCAGACCAATCTTGAATTTAACTACACTGGAATTGTGTGATGAAGCTACCTTGCACAAAGCTGTTTGCTTGTCTAAACAGCCGGTATTACCTGTATTACAGGTTGTTGAATAGTTAAATGTTTCCTCGCTCACACTGCAGTGTTTGTCTTATTACTCGCCCCTGTTGGTATACCAGCTCTCACTGTCTGCATTGGCCAGCTGCAGACGCTTCTATTAACATTTACCGCCACTTTCTCGTAGCTATAAGCTAACTAATTTTAGCAGGCTTTTTTTGTAGAATACATGGCTGAGTAATGCTAGACAGGCAGCAGTGAAAAGTAATGAATAAGGTCTTCACTGTCCAGCGCTTCTCTCTCTCTCTCTGAATGTCCTACTTTTCTTGGTTGGACTTGCTGTTGGGTCACTAGTTGTGGTGGCACATCTAGCCTTAGCTAATTTTTAAAGGACATGCCTACTTGATCTGTCATGCAGCCCATGTGGCATAGTCACCTCCACAGATATGCCATGACCCAACATTCAGCTATGACGAGGACGTTTAAGTAAGTGTCACATGAAACTGCATTACAAATTCCCCAAGGGGTTAATTTTCCTTGCATATGGACAAATGTTTGAAATGATCCTGGCTGTTAAGCAAGGCAACATTCCACAAGTGCCAGTGGAGATACAGCTGCAGTTTGACGTGACATTGTCTTCCATACAACAAGAGACAATGGCACTTATCAGGTCTAACCTGAGCTATGCAATAGACATGGTTTACATAATCACAGCCAAGCCTGCAAATGCTCATTATCACAATCACAACCTAGCTTTTAATTTTGAAAATAACATGGATGTGAAAGATATTGAAATGAACTGAGTTGATTGCTGGTTACACTTAGTGTGTGGGAAATAACGGGGAAAAAGTTTTAGCTCAGATGTTTTTCTCTTACTTTCTTACATATGGAAAAGAAGGTCAAGTCAAACTCCACTGTAGAATTTGACAGTGAAGTATTGGCTTGCACAGTGGTAAACACACATCCCTCAAAGAGCATTACTTTCCAAATTGTGAACATCCATTGGTAAATTCACCATTAATGAGATCTGTCAAGCGGCGCTCATTTCAGTTATCTCTGTCTCTCCCTCGCGCTGTAGCTCCAGCATGCTGTTCGGCGCGCTACGGCCTGGCGTTCCTCTCCTGTTACGGCTTCTTCGTGGCGTACGCCTTGCGGGTCAACCTCAGCGTCGCCATGGTGGACATGCTCAACACCACCCATGACAGCAACGGCAACCACAGCGGCACAGTGTGTCCTGCCCACGCCAGCCCCGCACGGCCCAAACACAACCACACGGTGAGGAGGGATGTGACTGTGGCTGGCTAGGTGTAGGTTAAGGGCGCGTGTTTGGAGCTGTTTATTGGAACTCTAGACACGCTGAGATCTATGTCGAGCACATAGTCAGAGCCAACTACAGGAAACAACCTTGAAACGCAAAGGTTTAGACTAGCACAACAAAATGAAGAGAGGGCAAACCACAGTATGGACTGATCCTCATATGTAGGTATTTCTATTAACTGACATGAACACCAGAGAAGGTAAATTACAGCAAAGACAAGCAGCAAGCAATTCCATTACGCTTAGCTAAAGTTGTAGGTACCAGGAATCTGATCTGTTTGTACTTGCACTCTAAACTACCTCGTTTGACCAATAAAGGTTGTTTAAGAGTGATAGACTTTTTGTGACAGTATTCAGTATCTTTAAATTTGTAAATTACTGTACAAAAAATGAAGAAAACTATTATTAGAGTATATCTCTTTAATGAAATGTTTGAATAAACAAAATGAACAAAGAAAATATTGCAAATGCAAAATATAAAGATGAGAAAGATACTAAAGATAAAGATATTAAAACTTTTAACTTTTAACTCCTTTTCCCCTTAAATTTCCCCTTAAGTAGCTGCAAAGTTAGAAAATTTTTTTTTTTTCCATATTTTACAACATTTGCATATTCTGTACCTGCTGATTCCAACGCTTCATTGAAGCCACTTTATATTGAGCGCCCAACATCTACCTATTACCAATAAATAGGTCTACCCTACTCTAAACCCCGACCCTACTCTTAAATACTAATAGTGTAATAAATGACAGTCACCCATCAAAGACTGTCAGATGTCCTTTAATGAACCCTCAGCTGCTGTAATGGAGCTTTTCATCAGTCCACAGTGGAATACTGCTTATCTGCTGTTAAGTTACTGTGAAAACAGTTTTACCATTGTGCGGTTATGTGAGGGCTGTAAGTAGGCTGTGCTGATTCACTGCACCAGCAAGACCAGATCACAACCCACAAATGAAGTCTAGGTGTGGTTGTGTTTGTCCCTTTGTGTGTTTGTCAGCCTTGTTCTTGTTCACAAACTTGTGACAAGCTGTTAATGGAATGTGAATGTGATGTATAGTCTAATATTGTGCCCCCAAACCCCCATCCTCTTCTCAGGCCAGTGTGTATGACTGGGACTCTGAGACCCAGGGCTGGATCCTGGGCTCCTTTTTCTACGGCTACATCCTGACTCAGGTCCCCGGGGGCTACCTGGCTAGCCGCTTTGGAGCCAAGTGGCTGATGGGCCTGGGAATTCTGGGCACTGTAGTTTTTACACTGCTCACCCCTGTGGCTGCTGACTTGGGCGCCGGCTACCTCATCGGCGTCAGGGTGCTGGAGGGGATAGGAGAGGTAGGGCGGCTTTGTTGATTCAATTATGTGAAAGGGACTACATCCAAAATACACTGAACATCATTTGCACAAGCTAAACCATGAGCATAAACAGCACTCCACTCAGCATACAGTTATTATTTACAGAGTCAGTCGTGCTAAAATGCAGACATAAGGGGAACTTTGCTCCAGCCCACATAACAGTATTTACAAAGTAATGATAATAAAATGCATAACAGCTACAAAATCCTGCAGGACTATCACTGTGAATAATATATCATCCCTAATGGACTTGTTAAATGAGCCAGCCAGACAGGCTAATGGATAGATGGGTAGTATAATGGATGGAAGGATGGATAGATAAATGGTTGGATGGATGTACTTGAGTGTGCTTTCTGTTGGTCATCAGGGAGTCACATTCCCTGCAATGTACGCCATGTGGGCAGCGTGGGCCCCACCGATGGAGAGGAGCCGACTGCTTACCATTTCCTACACCGGTAAGGAACACACACACACGCACACACACACAACCACATGACCACACACAGGACGGACAAGCTCGAAGTCTGCTTTTATGGGTTTACTTAGTAACAGTGTCTGAAATTAACCTTTTGACGATGGCCAAACACCTACCTGTTTTTACTGTTACTCAGTGTATCGAATCAAGGACTGTGTGAAAAATGCAACAAAGAATCAACAACAGATTCAGAGTTTAATTTAAAACCTGTATACACATGTATACAATGGATTTTTTTCCATGTCTTGGTCTTATTTTTTTTCTTGGGAATTCTGTGAAATTTCAACCAACAACCGTTGTTTAGATGGTTTGTGTAGAGCAGCGTAACGGACAGCCAATCAGGAGCCTGTTGCCATGCATACCTCAGAGACAAAGTTTCAGAATGTGTAGAAAGACTGTATATAACCCTAACCCTAGACTAAGCATTCATTCTACCTACAATATACACATGCTACTTTAACTCTGTGTGTTCAGACAGCATATCATACAATGTAGGCGCAGTTACAGATGGGGAGAGTGACTGTCTTCTCCTTTCCACCTCAGGAGCACAGCTGGGGACGGTGATAGCTCTCCCTCTGTCTGGTGAAATCTGCTTCTACCTGGACTGGACCTACGTCTTCTATTTGTTTGGTAATAAACCACCAGCGGTGTCACAGACATCAGCTGTCTCTGTTTTTAAAGGAAAAATCCACAAGATTGTGGAACGGCAGAGGTGTAAAAAGAGAGAACGTTACAGAATTTGAAATCTCTTTGGGAATATCAGGCAATTTTACAAAGGTGCCACTCACCTGAATATAGCAGAATGTAGTTTACAATGAAGGTCATACATTCAGTGCATTTGATGATGGTTTTCAGTTGACTGTAGTGGAAACCAGTCTGTGTGTCCTTTTAGAAATAAACATTAACAAATCAGGAAGGAATAAATATTTTAGGTCTTAAAAGCACTGACTTGCAGTATCTCAGCTGTACTAAGAATTTGCTAACCCAACTTCTCTGACTGGGAAAAACTTTGTTTAATGAGGTGCGTTCCATTGGCCTTTAGTATGGAAGAATTTAAAATACAGCAGTAAGACCATTTCAGAATCGGTGACCTCAAGTAACCTTTCCATTGACTAGGTGCTGTTTCCTTTGGAAAAACGGTTTACTTTTCCTCACTTTGTTTTTTGTTTTTTTTTTTGCTTGAAACAGCTGTTTCCACTACTCATGCCTTGTTTGCAGACAAGTGTCTTTTTCTTTGTTCCCTTTTCCTCTTTGGTTTGTGGAAATGATGATTTGGCAAGTTGAAGAATAGAGAAGAAAGAAGAAAATAATCTTAAAGATAGAGCCAATGCAGAGGTGCCATTTTTTTACTGCTTGTTTGTTGAGCCACTGCTCTAATTTAGCTCCGTGTTTTTTTTTACTTGGGATAAAAAAAAAAAAAAAGGTATTCTTTATTTTCATCCATCTAGGTTAAGAAGAATGATTTGGTTGCTAGTAGGTTGACAGACCAAAGAGATTTATATTTTGCTCATTAAGTTCTACTGTATAAGGGCAAAGCTACACACAGCAAATGTTTTATCTGAAAATACATCTGTCTTCTGGGGTGTACTGATGCTGAAACTGAGACCGAAACCATGGTACAGACGTCTCTTTGGTATTTCTTGGTGTAAAACAATCACAGACCAGCTGCAATAGACAACAGCCACATCATAGGATTTCTGGGTGTTGACGTTGAAAATCTTTACCTCTTGTTGCCATTTTCAGCTGCCTGCATGTGAAGTTGGTTAGGTGAAGGTCGACTCCTCTGATGTGCAGCAGTGTAAATCTGATGAACGAGTGCTTGTTTGCATATCCAGGTGCTGTCGGGCTGCTGTGGTTCGTCCTGTGGACCCTCCTGGTCTTTAACAGCCCAAATACTCACCCACGGATCTCAGAGCGAGAGAGACTCTACATCACCACCTCCCTCAAGAACGAGGTAACACAATAGACTAGTAAGCAAAGTGGACTATTATTCCATAGGGGAAAAAAAACAGGGTTGCTTGGGTTTATGGGAGGTTAAGGATTTATTTTGTTAATCTTGTCTCATCGTTGCTTGGAATTATTTTGTAAGATTAAATCCAGACTTACCTTCCAACCCAACAGTATCACTGCTGCTTCAGCTCACTGAAACAAATAGATACTTTATCCCAAAGGGAAATTCAGTATCAGAAATTCAGATTTCAAATTTGATGCTTTAGTGTGGTTGTCTTGTGCTAAAATGTATATTTTGCCTGTCATTAAAAACGTTTAAAAATGTTGTATTGTGGATGAAATATATTGGCACTGATTTTTTGGACCAATAAACTCTTACATGCATTACAGGAAAATCTTTTAAACTTTCACTGTTATAACCAGGTTAGTCTCCCTAAAAGGGTTAGGTAGTGCAGTTTAAAATACAATCAAAATAGCATTAAAGAGGAACAAAGCAAGATTGTTAGTACAAGCACTCTAAGAAGGCAACAGCCTAAATTCCACATATAACGTCTGCCTTAAACATCAAATAAACAAGTGTGATTTTTTTTTTCTCAACATACCACTTCTCTCAATGTCTAATGGGAGATTAAGTATTTATTTTGACAGACTTTGATATTTTGTTGCCAAGGTCTTAACAATGAAGAGTTCAAGCTAGAAAGCATTTTCATACCATAATCTTATGTATCATAACACTTAAGAAATGTTACATAATCTCAGTGTATTGCAGAAATTCCTACTCTTATCTCTCTCACGCAGCTGTTGGCCTCACTTACCATGAATCTGCAGTTGAAGTGTTTATCAGACATAAGCCCATTTTAAATGCATTTATGGCGGTGACACATGTCAAGCAGCCCAATGCAGTGTTCACCAGTTCTAAGTATCCTCCTGGGCTGTCAGTGCATATATTTTTAGCGTTAGTGGTCCCAGTGGGAGTCGGATCCCTGTCCCCAGTGGGGTCGGTGCCTTTCTCTACTCATTGATTTATTGCAAACAAGCTGCTGCATCCTTGTGGCTCCTTCAAGGTGCATGAATCAAAAACAAGCAAAAGAACCTTTGGGTGTAGCAGTTTTTTGTTTTGCAGTTTTTTTTTGTACAGTGTAGCCATTAAAGATGTCGTAAGTGATAAGGCATTGAGGACGACTGTATTAATGAAGAATCTATCTGTCCATCCATCCCTCACTGATTTCTACATCCTGTTTGGCCCAGCTGTCCACCTCAGTGGACCACATCCCTTGGGGCTCCATAGTGACGTCCAGACCGCTGTGGGCCATTGTCGTAGCTCACTTCTCCTACAACTGGACCTTCTACACCCTGCTCACCCTTCTGCCCACCTACATGAGCGACATACTAGGCTTCAGCATACAGCAGGTGAGCTCTTCTGGATCTCTCACACACACACACACACCCAGGCCTCATTCAAACACAGCTATGCATGTAAACACAGACACTCAGACTGGATATTTTCTCTGATAGATTACCAGTTGTTTATATCAGTGATATACATTATACAACTTTGAGCTGGGGCATATAGTACATATCAAAAACTAACACTTAAGGTTAACGTCATGACAAAATCATTCTAAGGGTAACTGTGGTTCAAAGGATAAACTCTAAAATATCATGTTAGTCAAATGTCATGTCAGTCAATGAATATTCCCACATCCCATGAATGCATCGTCTACATCTACAGCCATGTTTACAAAGGGACAGGTGCAGCTGTAGTTGACCAGCAGCAAATGAAATGTTGGTTTTGTAGTTAACTTCTATTTAGCCAACTAGAAGTAGACAAGGCAGGTTTGGGAAAGTATGTACACTGAAAGGGGAAATTTCATCACATCACAACATAAATCCACTGAATATCACAGGTCAATGATACAGAACAGCACCACAGCATCTAAAATTGGAACTTTCTTTTGAAAAAACTGTTTATACTCAAATCTGAATCATGTAACCATATAATAATAATAAAACTTGAACTTGTGCTTCCACAACAGAATGGCATGCTGTCGGCTCTGCCCTACATCGGCTGTGCTGTGCTGGCTGTGCTGGGCGGCCAGCTTGCTGACTACCTGAGAGAAACCTGCCTCTACCCTACCGTGGCTGTCAGGAAGGTCTTCTCCATCATGGGTGAGGAGGGGGAATGTCACAGCACACATAACACAGTGTCTGGAAGAACAGCTTTCTTTTGATGCCACCTGCACAGACTTCTGCTGCTGCTCACTGATACACAATTACATTTGTTTGTCGACTTGCATATTCAAATTGGCATTCTGCAGATGCTGGAAGAACACGCGCAGCCTCAGGCTGCGCTTCAGCAACAACCATCACAGGCTGTGTAGTTATGTTTATCAGTAATGCACATTCATGTCTTCAAATGCTTCTGAATTTGTTTTCAATGGTGGTTGTGTGTTTTCCCGTGTGTGTGTGTAGGTATGATGGGGCCGGCGGTGTTCCTGGTGGCAGCAGGATATACAGGCTGTAACTACATCCTGGCTATAACCTTCCTCACGGTCTCCTCCTCGCTGGGAGGGCTGTCGGCCTCGGGCTTCAACATCAACCACCTTGACATTGCCCCCTCGTAAGAATGACTCCTTTTCATCACAGAAATATGCTTTGCAAATGTGAATGTGAAGAAACAAAACTGAAATTGGCAGGGGTGGGAGGGTTGTTTTCAAAATGCAATATATCCTTTAAAGATTTTCATTTTAGCACCTCGACAGATAATTCCATCCTCCAAAACGTAACTTATGTAAGCAAAGATTTTGAGATGACTCTTGATTTTATTAATAACCCATAAAGTTTTTTTTATGTTAGAAATCATTTTGGTAGAGTATATTTTTTTGCAGCTAGTGGATATATCAGTGGGGTTCATGTTAGGGTCAAAGTACCTTGATGTCTGTGTAATTCTGTGTCACAATTTTAGCTTTCACAATTTCTAATCATAGCATTAGTATTGACGTTTCATTCCTTTGTGAATGCCTGGTGCAATTAAAAATAGTCAAGATGTTAACAGCATGTATATGTTGCGATAACATGTTATTCCTCAAATCATTTGGAGTAATTATTATGCCATACATAAATAAAAAATAGATATTGTGATCATGATTACTTTCTCCATAATTATAAATCTGTGATGTGTGCAGGAATGTTTCTTCATTCGAACATACTCTGGATGATAATCTCAAAATCAATTTGGCAGAACATTCAGAAAATTCAAATACACTGCAGTTGTACAAAACTCCTTCTACAGTTGTAAAATAATCTGCTGGAGTAAATTCAGGTGAAAGTTATGAATTTATAAAGATCTCATGAAAACCCTCACGTAACTTCTGACATGAACACTAACCACTGTAATGGCTGTAGCAGGTTATGAGTACTCAGGGCATGTATCAAACTGTGTATTTGTCTTTATAGGTATGCTGGCATTCTGCTTGGTATCACCAACTCCTTTGCCACCATTCCTGGCATGGTGGGACCAGTCATAGCGAGAGCCTTGACCAAACAAGTGAGTAACACATGTTCACATTCACCCTGCATTAACCCCTCTACACACTGGATATGGTTCCATATCATTTACTAGCAACTGCTTTCTAATTGTATTAGAATAATCTGGTTTTTATTATGCAATGAATCACTATATATTTTGTTTTTCAAAGGTTGCAACTAGGGTTTACATATATCAACAATCATGCCATAAACTATACACAACAAGGTAGGAAAACTTAGCAGTAATTTTTTTTCTCACGTTGACTACTCAGCTACTGCTCTGTGGCTTTTTAGACATAATTCCCTTATTCCCACTGCATAAATTCATGTTTATAGTTTATGGACAGACCAAATTAACAGGTTTACAGCAAAATTATATCTGGATTAATTTATTCATGTATATATACAATAATTCTTTCATACACAGAGAGTGAAACAAGTGCCTGATAGCTGTACATGTCCAGAGGAACAAGAAAGGAAAAAATGAGACAGCATAAAAAATGGTGCACAGTACATGCAGTGTGTCATGGCTAGTGTTTGTGATCCCATGAATGATTTTAGACTCAACAGTGAACAGTGTTATGGTGCTGAATCACATTAACAGAGCTGACTGAAATCCATGCCATCCAGTGACCCTAAGTGAACAGATAATATTCTTACCTTACACTGAGCCTCCACTTCCTGCCTAATAGGTTTAGTCACTTTAGGATTAGCAAGTTAACATTTGGCCACAAGGGGGCATGCACAGTCCTCCATACTTCCTTGATGACTTGTCCTCATAGTCCGTGTAAAGACAGTCATGACACTTGTGGGTAAAATGAACTTTGCATATAATGCAATTTACATGAACTATTATTTATCTTCATGTGATTGTTCTCAGGAAAACAAAAGCAGCCAGTCTTTAGTCTGTGATTATGTCACCATAATGTAAAGTGAGAAAGCCATTAAGAACAGGTGGCTAGGAGTGCTGTGTGGGTCAGCTCTGTCCAAGTTCAAAGACACACATGCACTGCAGAGTGAATCATGTAGTGATAAAAGCCGTATCCTGTTTTCCCCGTTTATAAATGGTTTGAAATACGTTTTCAAAACAAACTTCCATATTTTCTAAATCAAATTGTAAAATACAGACCTTATACAGTTGTATCCAGTGCACAAGTGATTTCAGACAATTTTATGATCCACGGATAAATGTTTTCACGGCAGTGCCCTGCCCCCACATAATACTTGTCTGATAGGAAAGGGGCTTAACTTTTTCATTCCTATATTACTATTCTCCTCTAGAACACCCTAGAAGAATGGCAGACTGTGTTCTACATTGCTGCTGGTATTAACCTGTTCGGAGCAACGTTCTACACCCTCTTTGGCAGAGGAACAGTGCAACCTTGGGCCGTCTCCAGATCTTACTCTCATGGAGACTGAGCGCCACAGATGCAAACCAAACGATCTGTCATTAACTAAACGGTTTTAACACTTTGATACAAAGTGTAGTTTCTGCCAGTCTAAATGGTCAAAGACATGTTTGCATGGTTAACCATGACTAACAGCCATAATACCCTTAAGGATGTTCCTTACTTTGACTATGGGTACTTGGATGTTGCTGTCCACCAAACCTATTATCCCTGAAATGGAAAAAAGGCAGATTGGAGTTTTAGTTATACAAAAATTTCATGGAGGCATAAATCCCATTGGTTGAGTTAAACTTCAGTGGGTGGAGCCAGCGAACCAGTTTTGTGTCTAATTAACTTTAGAAGCCCAGTAAAAAGGGCAAGAAGTGATTATGATCAGGTCTAGCAGCTAATACAGTCAAGCCATACATGTTCAAAGTAGCCACAGTAGCTTATAGCTATGTTGGTAAGCTAGTTGACTCACCTGCCAAGATCATTGGTGCCGTGGACATGAATAAAAGAGAGTCAGCAATATTGTTCATTTATATTTTGAGCTGAGTCCCTAATCTGCACTCTGAGAAACTGTGGTTCTCACTAGGCTCCACCTGCTGAGGTTTAACTCAACCAATGAGATTCTTTCTGCCTCTGGAGGAGGTGTGCCTCTGAGAGATGTTTGGCTAAAGGTCCAGTCTGCACCCTCTCTACTATTAATGCTATAGTATCAGTCTACACTCTTACAAAGGATGTCTTTCCCGTCACTTCTAGATGTCAAGTTTGGGACAACACACATTGATGTTTCCCACCAAATGCAAGTATGTTTTAGCATTTTATTGTTTTTAAACATTTTGCAGGAGTGCTGAAAACTAGCAAACTTATGTCATCCCAAACTAGACACACATGTATTGAAATATAACATCCCTTTCTGAGAGCACATTGTGGCTAGACCGTGCACAAACACAAGTTGGGGAAGAAAAGCCTTATAATGAAGCTGTTGAAATGAATTTTAAAGCTGTCTTTTTTGGTGATTGTAAATGTACCATATCTTTGTATTTCCTGGTTCTATGGTGCAGTAAAGGGATTATGATTTTAATTTTATTTTTTTTAACACTTTGAATGTTATGTATAGTGGTCGTGTCCACCAGGCACCTCTTAGTAGCTAGCAGCACTAAACAGATGCGGTTGTTGTGACTGGTGATACTGCTAAGTATAAAAAAACATTTACCCCATTTGAAATAACCTCTTTTCAACCTCTAGCGCCAAAAAGATAAAAGCTGTTGGTGCTGCTGACACCTTCGTAATGATGGAAAAATCAGTGCTGAGAAGAGTTTCTTGGTGGATGCATCCTTAGTTTTGTTTACATGATTTGCACTTTGTCGGTGTCAAATCTCAGGTCTCTTACGTCTCGTAAGCATTAAGAAGGACGTTTGTTCACTTTTAGAAGATTTATTGATCTTTATAACAGTGTCATTGATCTGGATTAACTTACTAGGTTTAGAATTGTTTTGATGAATATGTTAAATGCCAAATCAAAGTAATTTCTGTGGCATTCATACCATGATTCATGGTAGCAGTTAGTTTTAGCTTTTTATTAAATATCTGTGTAGCAAGCTGATTTTGACTTTAAATCAATTTTCCATGGACTCTGTACTTGATTTGGGCACATCTGTGCCAAAGAACCCTTTATGAAGAAACGACCTGAGGAGGGAAATAAGCCACAAGTGACACATTTTGCCTCGATTGACAATTCTGCCAATAAGTAGCATGTTCACCTTAACTTACCATGTACTGCACTTGTGCCTTATTGTATTAGCCTTAATTAGGATCAGACAATTCAGGACTGTAGAGTCACATGTAGATAGCACTCCTCACAGTATGGATGAATTCCTCTTGTTGCTGATTGTTTTACTTTTTCAATAGTCTTAATGTACAGGAGTACAAGGGAACACTTAGAGGAAACAGTATATGGTTGTCAGTAGATACTCGTTTTAAATTACACTCTGGAAGCATTCCAGGAAAATATCTCAAATCACTGTCATGTATTGTAAATGCATTATGTCATTGTATTGACCAAATACAGTTGTTGTCTAAGCCAATGTTACGTTGGATTATTGTGTTTTACTGACGCTATTAGGGCTCTAATTAAGTAAAGGAACAGTGATCTTTTTACTTTGGACGCTTCAAAATATTTTAATAGTCCTGATGACTTTTTAGAGTCCCTTTGAAAACTGAGATGAAAAGTTCAGCCATGTACATGTACATACATGATACAAGCACACTATACCTGATCATTTCATTTTGACCATCTCTCCCTAAATGTAACCTCAGGTAGATATGTAAGGGG
The DNA here is from genome assembly GCA_900302535.1 of Neoniphon sammara. Classification (NCBI taxonomy): domain Eukaryota; kingdom Metazoa; phylum Chordata; class Actinopteri; order Holocentriformes; family Holocentridae; genus Neoniphon; species Neoniphon sammara. Next base: position 5,937 of record OMKZ01014943.1, on the reverse strand, counting down.
AAAACCTAAACTTGCCAAATTAAATTAATCCAACTTAATAGCAAACATAAATCTACAATATAAACCACTGTACACTGTAGTATCCCCTAATGACCTCATCACACTGAACAGGATTTTTTATGTATGTGCCCCATTTCATAGAACAATGTAGCCCAAGGTGCTTTACAAATAGATACTGAGGTGGTTCAAGGCCAATAACAACTTAACAGGTAAGACAGTAATTGCAGGAAGATCATAAAGAGACGTAACATTCAAAAAGTGAGTAGAAATACAGAAAATGTGTGTGTGTATATAGTTTTTAGTGAGCTGGGGTATCATGATGATTTTAGCTATGCTGTAACATTTCTACATAATTCTTAAACTGTATTACAGGGTTACAAATAGGCCTTGGCGACACGATAATTACTGGGACACAATAACTCTGAATGACTTATTACTGGTTCGTCTTTGGTGATAGTTTACCCACTGTTTTTGTCTTACATCTCTGGTTGCGATAATTAGCAGACAGACGCGCTGGACCTTAATACTGTGGTTAATTATAATCCAACTAGGGAGAGTCTGCGAAGGTTACCACTCAACCTGCTGCGTAAAATGCGCGCAACGGACGCTGCTCGCTTCATTTATCCACAATCCACTGCCTCATTTCAAACCATGTCACATAGCACCATCTCTAAACCAAGGATGAAACCTCCCACTTCTGAAACGCCAACACAGCCTCTCCTTCCAAGTTCCATTGTCGGACATAGCCTATTATTTTTGCCCGGCGACATTTTATTTCCAAATACTCAGTAAAGCAATCAGTGCAGCCAGAAGAGGGGTAAACAAACCACCAATCCATGCGCTGGAGTAGTTCTAAGTATCCCTCATTTTACGTAACCTGCGTAGATATGTAAATCCAAACACCTGATCCTGCGTCTATAATCGGACACGCAGCCAAGCCCGGTCTCTTACCCTAACTCTCTCAGTTCTGTTGACAAACATATAGGACGTGGCCAATAGCACTGCCTCTAATTTAGGACCTCCTTAAACTCCGAAAAGGCAAGCATTCTCATACAATCAGTATGTGCGGTAAAGATGTTTGAATACGGCGCGGTATCACACCAATGAGATGCCGTCGTCTGTATTTTGACGGGAAGACAAAAAGGGATGTGAAAAAGGCACGTCTGTCCGATAATAGAAGCATCCGCGGCAACTTCAGCCGAGTCCCTGATTGTGATGCTGAGGGAGCGGGTGCGCGCAATTACGCAACACCCCCGCCTGTCCTGTGCGCTATAACCGGATCAGCCCCGCTCCTCAGCCTCTCCGGTCCCGCAGCCAGCCAGCCAGCCTGACACAGACCAGCTCACAGGTACGAGACATTACACGAAATCATGCATGGGGGTGTTTCATCTCTGTCGGGAGGATATACGTGTTCAAATGCAGCTCGGTTTCCACATTGGGTATGGGAATATTGTGGTGATGCAGAAAAGAGGACAGGCGGCTTTTAATACGCATCTAGACTCCAGTAAGCGGGCAGATGACAGAACATGGCGGCGACAGCAAGAGAGGTTGAAAGCTCCGTTAAATCCCTCAGACATTACAATTGCTCGGTCACTGTGTATATCTGATCGTCTTTCTTGTTTTTACTGTGACAGTGCACTGCGGCAGACTATAATAATGAATATGGGGAGTTGGAGACAGATGAATGAAAGACGCACATAAACAGCCATCTGCCTTGGCAGTAGGTAGCACTGTACACCTGAACAGGTCTGATCAAGATCATGCGGGGATTCATGTTACAATTGGATTAAGCAACCGGCCTTTCTACATGGTGCAGTTTGGATTTGACTAAAAAAAAAAAACTTAATTCGGTCAGATTATATAAACAACTGTGGCGAATGAGTAATTCCAACGCGCTGTTCATCATAATCCCCAAGGTTATCACCTCAACAACCCCGTGGTGTTTCAGGATCTAAAACTCTGTAGGCTACGCTGTCATCTGCATTAACCTGTGTGCAATGCACTGCAGTGTCTGAGAAATGGCTGCTACACTATCAGTTGCTAGGATCCTGACAAAATGGTGGAGTCTGACTTGGACTGAAGCTACAGTAAGCCTGTGGCTATGAAAGAGGGACGGTGCTCAGACACATCAGTGCTTTTTGTCTTGATGTTTGAGCGCAGAGCACAGTGAGGACGGTGGTTGGGGGTGGGGGGGGTGGATGGAGGGAGAAATTGAGAGTAGGAGGGGCAGTGTTTTGTGCTTGGCGCAGTTCGCAGTTTGGTGGCCATTGATGTGATGCTTTATTTTCCAGGATAAGACTGGGTGGGCAAACATGTTTTTGTCAGTGAAGAGATCCCAAAGTCACTGCTCCCCTCTCATGAACACCCAAGACCAAACAGACCGTTATTATTTGCTGGCATGGGCCAATGGCTAATCAGAGCAATGGCTTCATGTTTTTATTGTGCATTTGGTTGTCCTTTCAAATCCATCTGAG
>OMKZ01014942.1:23546-39314 GCA_900302535.1 Neoniphon sammara | reverse complement strand
CAAGAGTTGTAATCTGAAAAGAATGAGCTCAGTTAACCTACTAAATAAATAAATAAATAAATAAATACATTTTTAATCTAACTAACTAGCCAACGGGTTAAATAGCAACCACGAAAAACAGTAGTATCCAACTCCTTAAACACTTTGCTAGCTTCTAGTAGATATGATTGTGCAAATCAGTGATATTAACAAGGCCTCATCTCATCATAGAGCCTTCTATGATGAGCTAGCGAACATGATGACATTATCAAAACAAAATTGATTAGATGTGGTAGATGCAATGAGAAAGTGATCTGCTCCTCGTGAAAAACTGCACAGAAAAGAATCTATCCATCTACTCAGTTCCCATGAGACGGCCAAATGGTACGTTTAGGGACACAATCTGCTGTTCTCAGCTGTTGTTTCCCAAGAGATGAGGACACAACTCACAAAATTCTTGAAATGTGTTTTGGACACAAATAATGTGACAATTACGCTCCACCACCACAGAAACTTTATGTGACGCTAGCATGAATTGGAAGCATTTTTAGGCTCACATCTACAAATGGACACATTGGGTGTTGTGTGGTTGTAACCTGTGACGGTCTTGACACGGGACAGTATCTTTAACCAACACCCATTAGTAAATCTCCTTCTGTTAGCTCATTCTTAATTACGCCATTGGCTGGGGCTGACATTAAAGATCCCCTCACGCCTGTGTTTTTGTGACAAACCTGAACGGAGCCCATCTGGTCTAAATAGGGCATCGGGGATGACAGCGCGCCAGCATTTTAATATGTCCTCTCGGAGATGAGGGGGCCGCTGTGTTACAGAGATGATGATGGCGCTCCCACTCACGTTCACTCACTTAGCGATCCTTGTCTCCTCTTGATCATTCTTGACAGTAACAAAAGGGGTGAATATTCTCTAATCATGGCCAAAAATTCTGATCGCTGCTGGCATTCCCCTAATCAGCCCTTAATGGCATTTTGAGGACAGTGTCAGAAAATAATGGAAGGTCGGGCATACCAAACAATAAGAAATTCAAAAATGGCATATGCAGCGTTTGAAAGATATGACCCTTGCTCTTACAAAACAATTGTTAGCAGAAAATGAAAACAAATTATGATACTTTTTGAGGATAATTCTGGATTCATTTTGGTTGAGAAAACACTTTTAAAGTCTGGTTTGTCTACATTTTACAGATATTGATTGATGAGAGGTAATAATATATATAAATACAGTGTTTCCCCTATATGTATTCAGCAGTGGCAGCACCACCACTGCTGAATAATGAGCGCCACTGCTAAAATTTCACATTGTACATAATAATCGCAAGGAACGCAAACCACTTGCCCTTCCTCCGCTGTGCGCAGCTGACTGGAGCTAGAAGTGAGCGAATGAAACAAATGGGAGCCCCCGTCACACACACAGACACACACACCAATAAGTGATGTGTGGATTGGCTCCCGACATCATCTGAATCTGCATGTAAGCATAAACCATCCACCTGCCACCCACATGAATGAATTATTTCTCCGATTTAGAGACCTGCACCCGCACGGAACTGTATTTCACTCCACTTGTAGGCTAGGTTGCTTTTTAAATTATTTCCAAACAGTTTCACTGTATGAACCTGGACTGTGACCTTTTTTGGATGTGTAGAAATCATCCAAGATACACTGACGAGGCATCGTGCGTAAATGCGCACAGCGTCTCTCTTAATGTGGATCCGTAAGTTTTGTATGTTTGTCTGCCGTTACCCAAGTTGCCAGATTGCCTATAAAACACAATGTAATCCACACACTTATGTATCTGTCACCGCAACCTGGCAACCCAAAACCCGATTCAAGCCATGAATTCAAGGGGCGTGTTCTCTGTGCAGACAGGCAAGCCAACTAACTAGATGTCGTCCAAATGTAAGTAATGTAAAGAAATATACAGAAATATAAAGAAAAAGAGGAGTAGCTGGAGGGAAACGCATTATTGCATTGTTGACAGGTATGGTCAGTAGTAAATAGCACCCCCAAATTAGTTATTTCTCAGTAGGATATATGTAAGCATGCTGTAGTAACATATTATACTGAAGTGGGCTGGTTTTAAATAAATGAACATTTATTTAAGTAGAAGTCCCTTTCTGATAAAATGAAAATGGCAACATCTATTTCTACAACAGCCTGAACACAGGCTGATAACTTTAATCCTTTCAAATTAAAATTCTGAATATTCCAAACACAAACAAGGCTGTCCAACATAAATAACAAATGCCCCTATATTCATGCCTGATGAAAATGAAGCTTAAAATGTCATTTTAGAGAATGTAATCAACATTAATATTTTTGCAATTAATGATGTTATTTCAGCCACCTGCAACCCACCCCTTATTAATCATATCCAATTTTATCTCCAATACAATCTTATTTATTTTTATGACCCAACCTGCCCAATCTGCGGATTATCTGCGGTGTCCACAGACATAATTGCAAACTGCACACATTACACATACATGCACGCACGCACTTCACTACAGCTAAAAAGAGCATGCCACTGTCTAATTTTTTTAGTGCGCCACGAGTGAATTTCTCAAGAAAACACAATTAAAATGCGCTAGCCTATAAAACGGTCAAATCTGCATCCCCCACCTGGGAGCTCTTCTGATTCAGTCTCCTAGAGTTTCAGTTCCCCTGATTTTCTCCCACAGTTGAAATTTCAAATTTTTCCCATCCACTATATTTGTCGGAAATAGTATCATAGGATGTAGCTTCTGCCACTGAAGCCACTTAGTTTTGCTGTGCTGTAGTGTAGTATTGGTGTAGTGTAGTAGTGAGTCACTTTTAAGACAGTTGTTACATGTTTTGTTAAATATGTTTATATGTTAAATATGTTTATCTATTTCTATTTATTTTCAATTAAAATAGTGCACAGTCATTTTCTGTGTTGAGGCATTTCATTCTTTGACATTTATTACAACTACAGCTATCTGGGCCTCCAGAGCCCCTCTGGTGTCAAAAGCTCATGGTAAATTAACATGCACTCGACTACATGAACTTGAATAAACCTATCTCCAACTCTCGTTTGTAAGGTAGTTTTAAATCATTCCTTCACCAGTGTGCGCAAATATGGGTCCCCACGTTGTGGGCTCATGGGTGTTCACACAACAGCACCACTGCTGAAAAAAATCCTAGGGGAAACACTGTAAATAGATATTTTTTCTTCTTTTTTTACAAAATTAATGTATATCATCTATATAATTGCATTCATTGTTGCATTGCTGTCTACAGTTTGACCATTACCTGCTTTTAGTAGTGGTAAATAATATATTCCATTAACAACTCACAGAGCACACAAGTGGAGTAAGGCCATGTTACCCTCATATATTATACATTATGCCTTGTTGCCTGAATGCATAATTATTGATATTTGCATGCAGACTGCATATGTGTAGAATATGTTTAGCCCACCATCTAATAAAATGTCATGCACTTTTGTCTTTATCATATGAGGTATTAGTATGCAACGTTTAACTATCTAATTTGTCAACATGGCTCTGCACCAATGTTATTAAAATAAATTCTCATATGTTATTGTACTTAATGACTGATGTTATGCTGACACAGCATAACTTGGCATAAGCCAAAAAAGGCTTTTCTGCACTTATAGCAAATGTCTTTGTAGTAAAACTGTAAGACCCTCACAAGACAGAGCTGTGTATTACCAATAAACACACAAGGCAGCACACAAACACTACCATAACTGATTTCCATAACTGGTGTATTTGAGCAAATGCTACAGATACTGTTTAAAGTGAGTCATTCAGAATATGTGTGTTGAAACACTGTGGAGGTGTGGGCATTTCCTTCTATTCATGTTAGAATAATGTCTCATTATGTCTCTATGCATTTTTCTTATTTAACTGGCAACTATTTTATCCAGCACACAATTGCAAGCAAAAATGGTGCTTATTATCTGTACAAATGTGTGTGGGAATTATATAGATAGTGGAGGGTGCATGCTCAGAAAGCCTTTCCTGGTTAAAAAAACAGAGGCCCAAAGGAAAAAGTATCACTTTAAAATGGTAAATAATGGCAATACTTCTGCCATGATCTGTCAATATGCAGACCAATAAATGTTCCCACCAACTCCTTTGTGCTTTGGCCAACATCTACCATCTTACAATGACTGTTGCAAATAGTGACATGTTGTCAATGACATTTGCATTTGAAATCCATCAAGAGACCATCATCACCGATGGTTAGCAACAGCAACACTGTTATCAATCACTAGAAATGTTTGCAGCGTCATTTGCAAAGTAATTGCTAGATTTCAAATGACATGTTTAGGAGAGGAAGGGTTGAGCGAGTAATGATGATGAATCAACAGACTTGGTGGAGCTGTGAGTGCCAAGAATAATGAGACATATGGGTAGAGCAACAATAATGGACAATATGGATGCAAAGTGACAAATGTAAGTGCTCCCATTCCTGTAACAGCATTGTATTGGCACCAACAAAAAATTTCAGTCCTCTATTATACCATCCACCTCATGATTTTTTTTTTTTTTTTTTTTTGGTCTATAATCAGTTAATGTCTCCTCAGAGAACAACAAACTGAATTTTTTTTTATTTCTGCAGTGATCGCTGTGAAATCAAAGAACTCTGGCAAATTCCTGGACAGAACACATGTTTATTTCCTCCTCTTTCTATTTCACACTGTGCAACCCCACATTATCTCCCCAGCATCCTTCACTCAATTACAGTTGTCCAAGCACCTAGAGGGAGCCTTTCCCTTTCAGCTGCAGGAAAGGGTCGGTATGAGGGGAGAAAAAAGGAAATAGTAATCGTAGATTGCATATCCATAATAAATCATAACCTCACCTACTATGAAATGAGCACCCTCACTGCTTTATACCCATCATCTTTCTGCAGTGAGCAGGCCTCGCTCTTCAATCTGTGACCACTGTGTTCTCCCTTTGAAACAGCAGCCAGACTAGCCACTAAAGCTCCCTCTGCTGTCTGAGCCTTCCCCTGTCAGAGAGATTATTTTCCCTTCATACCTAAAATCAAGCCATACCATATCCTATAAAGGTTCGAAAAATGTAGCACTATTTCCATTTTAAAAATCCTACTATTTAGGGTAAAAACAAAGCAGAATCCCCTATCTGCCAGTGTCAGCTCCTGGATGTCTCACCTGCCGCAGTAAATCCATGTATCCTTGCCTTTACGGTAATTAAAATCTGTGTCACATTTTTTTCTGTCACATTTTTTTTATTTTCCCTGCCTCAATATGGAATGGAGTGTGACAGGTGAGAATTTTGAGGGGCACACCGCTGGGGTATTTTGAAATGCAACGTGCCCTGCCTACTACTCAGGAACCCAACTGAGAGGAGAGGTGATGGGGAAGTGGTGCAGAAGTATAGGCCATTCCCTGCAGAGAGAGGAGGGAGAAGCGGCACACCTAATTGCGACAAAGCCCAGGTGGTTTCTTCACTCCGACCCTGCACTCTCTTTGCTGCGAAAATATAGAACATTTGGTGCAAATGACAAATACAGACATTAATGCCGGTGGTGCCTCGGGGAATGATTTGGGAGGGCGGAACACGGGGAATGCTCAAGCGAAAACAAAATTTAGCTAATGGGATGCAAGCATGCTCATAGTGTGAATTAATCCCAATCACAATCACCATTTATGTCACTTTGCCATAAAGTAATCCAAGAAAAGAGTTTTTTCTTGTCTGTGAATTCAAAGTCTGGTGGTGGTGTTTTTTCTAAGCTAATAAACAAAATATTTGTATGTACGTATCTATCTATCTATCTATCTATCTATCTATCTATCTATCTATCTATCTATCTGTCTCATATTTGAGAAATGTTTGTCCATGACCATGTGACCCTCAATGCCTTGCAATCCGAATAGAAAAAAAAGAAAATAACATTTCATAACCATATCCACCAGCTACAAACATTTACCAACAGATATACCTTTCAAACCCTTATTAAACCAGGCAAGCTGTCCAAAAACGCCTTCTTATTTATAGCCACTGCCTGGGGTCTAGTCGCACTGGGGTGAGAGGGTTGCAGACAAACATGTTCAAACCTGGGAGCCAGCCAGTGCAAGAGCCTTTTAATCGAGAGCACCATGGCTCCCCCATCCAATATAATAAAGAATAATCATTTTATAAATTCATAGTGTACTGTGGCGTTGGACTGATGCAAGGTGCATCAAGGTATACCTTGATGCACCTTGAGAATGCAGTCAACAACTGCATTCTCAATTCATGCTTGTTTATAATGGTGTTTGTTTTCCTCATAGTAGTGATAATAACTGTAACTCTGAACAAATTCAATGTACTCTTCTTTCTTTCTTTTTACAATTAATCATGTGTACTCCTTACAATATGGATGATGGAGATAATAATATTAATAATAATGATAATAATAAGAATAAACTTTATTTATATAGCACAAAGTTACAAAGTGCTTTACAAGACAAAATAAAAACTGCAGATGGAGATGTTTTGTTTCCGTGTGGTGTGACGACAATATCTTATACCGCTGACAGTTCTCTAACAGCAACAGTCTTGGTTCTACAATAGCACCAAACAATGCCTCATTCCCAACCATCCTCACCAGTATCACATTGTTGTGAGGTTGCTGGCTCAGCTGCCAATTAGCCCACAGATTTCCCTCGTGCCAAACAACAGCGACTGGTGTTGAAAATGTGATGCTATGATCCATATGGACCGATATTATTACCACACTGTTTGAATAGATGACGAAGAAAAGTACCAAGAAAGAGATGATTGCCCTCTTTCAATGTATCAGCACTATCAGCTTAATTTACAGTAGCGTGCACAGTAGTTACTAATAGACAGGTCAAACAATTTTGTCAATGGCTGAGTATATAATAAAACAACATATTGATTCTCATTTGTAATGACAATTTTGTTTTGGCTGGTGCCATTGACTGCCACACAAATTCATCCCTCATGATGCAACGCGCTGAAACCTCCACATTATGTTTGATAGCTTAACTACACTCCCTTGGGATTTTTTTTTCTCCTAATTGATTAGAGATGCCACAGTTTATGGGGCAATTGAATTTAACATGACTTTTATACAAACAACAGCAGAAGGGTGATCAGCCTGTGCATCTATGTGGAGTTTTGAATAGACACATCAAACTTTGTCTCACTAAAGTCTTCTCTGGAGAAACACGACATCTTGATTTAGATGCAAAACACAATCCCATGCTCGGCTGGCTCCTCCCATGAGGGGCCGGGAGATTAAGATTTAACGGTGATACCGGGGGAATGACACTATCTGTCTGCAGCCTCCCATCTCTTCACACAACATCACCTCTGTTGCTTTTTCTATCTCTTTCTCTCTCTTGTACACACAAATACAGACACACCCGCGCGCACAATCATGCATACACTCAAGTCTGTGCACACGCACGCACACACAGAAGCGTGTGTATCCTCCCACACGTGTATACACACAGATGCACACTTGGGAAATGAGACAGACACACACATACACACTCAATGCACGAAAGGCTGATTACTGGCAGGTGAAGTCAGCTGAAGTTTGGCTTGTAAATTAAAAACTCTTGTCAGGATGATCTTTTGTTGCATGAACGCTGTTGTTGGCTTAGGAAGTGACGGATCTGAGCTGAACATGCCTGGCACAACACGCAAACACACACACCTGAAGGCCTTGAACACCACTGTGTTTTTTTTAACAGGGTGATGCACAGTACACATGTCATCAGTAAGGTCTTAATCAGATTACATGTGACACATTTGAGTGCCGGCCATTGCCCTTCATGCATTTATTCAGCATCTCTCCTCCATTAGTACTGCAAACTTCTGTCCTGAATGTTATACTGTCGAATCTAATTAGTATACTAGTGTATAATGCAAAACTCTACTTTCCCTCAACCTGCTGCTTACCAAACCTTCTCTAGTGTCTTTTGACGTGGGAATGAAGCCACATTGTGCCTCTGTATGCCTTTATAAAAAAGTGAGACCTCCACAATGGTCAGATCTGTGCAGTCATCATCACATTCACACACTGAGTACATCACATGCACATTGTGCACACAAAATACTAAGACTTCCTTCACGGTGCTGAGTTGTACTCCCCTTTGAATAATCTGTTTCAATTATATCAAGGTTTTAAAATTCAACTTAAAATCCTTTGTTTAAAATCTTCTCTCCTTAATCTACAGCAGTGATAAAACTGTGACAGTGATATAACAGCTCTCTTAGTCTGAATGCTCACACCTGATGCATATGTAACACGTATCACATTATGCTGTGTATAACATATATAACACACTGCCTGTGAATCTAAAGCTCTTTGAACCACAGTCATATTTGGTCTCTCACCGAGGGGCTGCCATCTCCGTTGGTGGACAAAGGGGCTTAATAAAAATTGAATAAAAAGCAGAAACCGCAACCGCAGGGTAATAAATATCACTGGGAGGTGATATAACTTACTCAGGGTACAAAAAGTCAAATGTAAAACTCAGCTACATGATATATTAAATAATAATCCATGGATTCCCTGTGATTGACAACTTCCAATTCTAGTCTAGAGGTCTCCCTACTCTGCAACCGAAAGAGATGAAAAGAAATACACAGTACTTGCCGCACTTTGCAATGCATATTCTTAAATGATTCATGAATCATATGTGCTTTGTGCAGAGGTTGTAAAGGCTTCATGGAGGCATCATAAATTCAGTCGATGCTCGCTGCGCTACAGAAAATGCAGGATAACAATGTGAACCCTTTTCTTCAGATGACACACATCCTGCCATTTTGGCCTGCTATTCTTGGGATACGATGGCGTGAGGAGGGACCGGAGCATTATTCACCAGCAATGATTTGTGTGTCAGTGGTCAGAGGGGCCGCGACAGGGGAATAACACTGAGCACATAAAGTCAATGAAGTATACTAGCTGGTCAGCTCGTGGTGCTGAACTCATTCAATGTCGTACAGAGCTAAAAGGCGGATTTCTAGATAAAATGGGAGTCTAATGAACCAGTTTTTGATTAGGGGCACTTTAGGGGTCTATTAAGTGAATGAAAAATTGGGATTTTTTTTTTTTTTACCATGTCTTTCACAATCTGAAATGACCACAAATGAAGAAACAGCAGAAGTCCACTGCAGGAATGGAAAGCTAAAAAGCCTCACATGATAGACTGTGAATCATAGACGCTACACATTACAGCTGAAGACGGTCACAAGCAGTGAGTGTCAGCCTGACCCAACGGAGATCATGGAGAAGGCGATCAAGTTATCTGTCCACTTCTACCTGCCATAAATAAACCCTCATGGCACCGGGAGAGACGCAAAGGGAATGAAATCATCCAAAATGAACACAGCGGTGTTGAGAACAAAACAGATAAGAGACAGTAAATGTCTGCTGCTTACCACTTTGAGAAGCAATCATCCCCTCAGCCATGGCCTGTTCTTCTTATTTCTCCCTCTCTCTCTCTCTCTCTCTCGCTCTCTCTCTCTCTCTTCTTCGTCTGCGGTTGTCCCTCTTTCTCAGCCTTTTATCTGGTTTGAGAGAAGGAGAGGAAGAAAGGAGAAATAGATGGAGAAATCACGGGTAAGCTTATAACCCACAATGAGACTCAATACACAAAGAGCACAATTTCAAACACATCTTGAAAACACAATGCTCAGAAATTCAGACTCTTAGATGGAGAGAGGAGAGACAAGGAATCAATAGTAGAAACAGTGACAGCACATCACCAAAAAACTTGACTATATAGTCCATGTTCAAACCATATGAAACAGCGGATATAGTATTCACTTCTACTTTTTTTTTTTTTTTTTTTTTTTACCTAAGCAAAGCCTGCAGTCCTGAGTCCACGGTAGAAACGGATTTCTTTATCAAAAGTTTCTGATCCTTTCCCTGTCCCTAGCAAACAGTGTGACCTCAGAAATGCACACTGGCCCCTGTCTCCTACTCCCTGCTATAATGAGTCCCCTCATCCAGACTGCAGGGGGAAACACAGAGGATGGTGATTATGCGAAAGGCGTGCCTGAGTTGTTAATGTGATGAAGGGAGAAAGAGAGAGAGAGAGGGAGGGAGAGAAAGAGAGAGAGAGAGAGAGATCTTCACCAAGTACAAAAGCAGAGACATTACATTAAAAAAAAAAAAAAAAAAAAAAAGTTTGATTCAGGACACTCTTGTTAAAATCACTCTTGACAACGTGTGCTATTAGTACGCCATTAAGAGTTCAAGGACAATAGCTGTCCTGTTTTTTGATCATTTATCCATTGGATCCCCTCGTTAAGCCTGAACCCGGTTTTCCAAAATGACCACAGAATATTGATGGGCTGTGAAAGGGTGATTTCGCTGAATTTATAATAATCCCCCTTTTTTGTCTGCCCTTGATATTACAGATGAGCCAAATGTCTGGGTCATTCCAGATTAAATAAATTAATTCCTTGATGCTGATGTAGTTCCCCTAATAATTTTTATGTGGCAACACTGGACACAAACGATGCAAACCAAAAGAAAGTGCTTCTCCTTAGTGTACCTTAGGTCATTATAGTCTTACGGATATCTTCACTGTCCCCTTGCACTGTGTGTAAAGGCCCATTGCATTTTTTGCCAAGAGTGCTAGTATGCTTTGTTACAGTTTTAAAGTGTTTGCTATGTTTCTGCACCAATGCCGCCAAGACAAATCCCTGCATATTTATTGTGCTTAGCAAACAAACTAATCCTGTTTCCCATTGCAGTATAGTACATCCTTGCATATAATGTCATTGTATATCCTTTTTGGGGGATTTTTTTTTTTATTTTCTGGCCTCAGAAAAATGGTTATAAGCTCCTTTGTCTGCAGCTAGCTTGGCCTGGATTCGCAAGGATGCATTAGCACACTATTTGCCACCTGGAATCAAGACATGCACCAATCAAGACAATAGTATCTCTCCTTAATTATGTGACTATAAAATGTCTTAATACGCAAGAGCATCTGGATGCTGTTACAGACATCAGAGCTTCATCAGCATTTGTTCCTCACTGGCACGGCCCAAACCCAGATAATTGGTGCTTTATTTTGTAGGAAGGGGAATAGTGAGGACGGATGGAGAAAGCGGGGGTTGGTGGGGGTCACTCCACTGATCAAACATCAACTGAAAGCTAGAAGAGATGAAAAGTTTCCTTCTGCAGCAGAGTTCATCCACCGAGAGCGAGAAAGAGCTCTTGGTTAAAAGGCTGGAAGTCCAAATGAGGACAGATGACGATCTCAAAGGCTCAAGAGCATCCTTTAATGACCACAGTTAGACATTAATTCTGATATAGTTTTGATACAATTATTAGATCCATTGTAATCTGTAGTTTTGAGTCTACAGTATAGCTTTTTACACACGAAAATCCCATTAAATTTGAAATGTGATAATGTCCCTCGATGGCGATATTCAACAGTGAAGTCATTATCAAAATGACACTCAGTAATGCTGCATTTTTGATGTCAAGAGACTGAAATCTGATTTTAGATGCACAGTGAGCCACTTTCAGCAAGGTCCAAAACCCTTTTTGGAATTAAGTTGACACTGCGGATGATTTGGCTTTTTTTGATATAACTATAACTGTTTTACTGATCGGCAGTATTTGGAAAGCACATAAGAATCTGAGATAATTTCTGACGGTGCACACTAGAGAGGTTGACACAGAACAATTGCTTTCAAGTCCCCACTTCAATGTCATTCATTAAAAATTTCACCAGACACAGAAGAAAAAGTACTGAAAGACTGATGAAAGGTTGAGCTTCCGTAGCATCAAACCGTAAAAACAGAAAATAGTTTTTGTAGTTCACCATTTAGACAAAAATTAGGATAATGACAGAAAAATTAAACTAGGTGTTAAAATAACTCTCCCTTCTAAACTGAATGTCTTGCCTTTTAACTAATGATACCCAGCTAATAGAGCGGAACCGATCACTTTGCACAGCTGGGCATCTTTTATGTTTCTTTCGATCTTTGGCTTTGGCTTCCTTGTAAATACACGCTTGATTTATACTTCTTTTACAGTGCAAAACTCAGTGGGCTCGATGACAAGTAACCAATTAATCACATTATTATGCCAATTAAGAAGTTGGCTTGCTCCAGTGAAGGTAGAAAAAAGCAGGGGAATTGAGGGTGTGAAGCAGAGACCCTCTAGGAAGTTAATGCGGGCCAACTCCCTCTCCCTCCATGAACAAAAAGGTTACACATGCTACTGAAGTGTCATTTAAGAGTGAAGATCTTAATCCACTGAGCTGTTGTTCTATATCCTTTTGTTTGCTGATATGCAATCAAGGCAGGAGTGCTTACCACTGCCATATTTAATAACAAGTAGTGACACAATTTTTGGATGGTGGATATTAAGATATTGTAATGATTTTATATTAACACAGTCATTTTCTTGGAACACAGTAAAGAAAAAGAAGAACAGGCTCCTGTGGTAAATATGCTATAGGTTACTTTGTGGTGGAATTCATTATAATCAAAACAATTCATGGACTCAATCATGACTAATAGCAAGAAACAGTAAAACATCAAACACTGTCTTAGCTGACCTGACATCTTAATAACACATTCTGCATATCTGGATACTAGTTATCAACCCATCTCAGAATGCAATTATCACAATGTGTGATGTGCTTTATCTAGTATGCATGTGTCTATGATTGTTCTTGTATGCAAAGTCATTTCCTATTTCATTATTCATTATAGATATGAGCTTCCTTCCTTTTCCTCCATAGGATTACAATTTGTTGTAATAAAAATGTTGTTAAAAATGTGTGCGCTTGTACGATTGTGTATGCTCAGTGTGTGCGCGTCTGCATCTCTGTGTGCTATGTGTATACACACACACGCGCGTACTGTATTTGTGTCTATGTGCGCTCATTTTGACAGTCGACTCCTTAAGGGTAGTTGCATCAAGCAGAGTCATTTTGACTGGCTGCGGCTCCAGGGGCCTCGGCGCGACTCCTGAGAGGAAGAGAGAAGCGGGCGGCTGCGTTTGCGGCAAAGGAAACTGCACTACCACATGCTCCCTATCTGTTCCCCTTAGCCGGCTCAGTGGCCCATACCTCGCCTTAATGAGAAGCGGCAACACACACAGACACATGTACCACGTCTACCCTAATTATATGAGAAAGCACTGCCGTCTCCTGCTACCCCCTGGTGGCATCCTGTAATTTACTCCAAAGCGTTTTTAAAAAGGTAAAAAAAAAAAAAAAAAAAAAAAAAAAAGAATAAAATCTTAATGGCTATGGCGAGGCTGCCATGTACAATCCCAGTTACAAAAGAGAAAATGCGGATGTACTGACAGCGAGAAAAGCACAAAGCAGAAATAGCAGTGAAGGAACTCTCTTTCTGAGCTATAGGTTATAGATATCAACATATATTTCAATTTCTGCTGCAAAACTGTTCATGTTCTCTGTCTCTCACACTTATCCAAACACCTTCATCATGAGCGCCTAACTTGTATTCCTACATCATCAACGTTACAAGGAAATGAGTCTTGCATTTTCAAAGCCGTAGCGCTCATACAGCACACGGAACATGAAATATTCCAGCGTTCCTGGGCTGATCGTGTATGACAGAGCGGCGTTACGTAAAGGAAACGAGCGTCAGGGAGAAAAGCTAGAACTTGTCTCTGTCTCTCTCCGTCTGTCAAACACGGAATGAGGCAGTTTCTTCCATATCAACATGCAGCTTTGAAGGGCAAGTTGCCATCATGCCATGGGGGGCATGGCACTTCTCCAGTGTATGTAAAATCTAGAGAGAGACTGTATGTGTTGCACAGATAATTATGAAACATAATGGATTTGTTAGGATGATGTCACCCCTGAGGCTTGGAATTAGTCCTCACTACACTGTACATTTGCTATATTGTGAATGTACATGATATGATTCACTTGTTTCTCTTCCTCTGACTGAACATAGCGATGGTTAAGGTGGGGGTGGAGGGGCTCTGGTAAGGTAAAATGTCTGCTCTTGAGTCATTTTGTGCAAATTTCACATGCAGCACATAGGTTCTCAAAACAAAAGTATCCTGCAGTGGGATTGGGTTGAAATAAAGGAGTTTATGCACAAACACTCCATTTTTAGGAAAAAAAAAAAAAACATTTTAAATTTTAAGTCGGGATGAAAAACATATTCCATCCTCAACAACTTAAATATTCTTTCAAAATGAGTTTTACTATCATCAGCATTGGCACTGATTTTGCAAGAGCTGGAGTCATGTTTCTCAAAAGGCTTATATTTTATTTGGAATAAAAATTTTGAAATGTTTCTGTACATATGGCGCACAGTCGCTCTTAAGAGTTTCACTGTCTATAATTCATGCAAAGCTTTATAACATGCATGTCATCGCTGCAGAGGAGATAATCAAATCATCATCATTTTGATAGGCAGAAACTGTCCTTAGCATTCTACAGGAGCAACAATCCCCTGCAAAACAATAGCATCTACTGTCATGTTATAAGTACTTCAAATCGAGCTATAAATAGATTGCCAGGTACATAGCAGTCAAACACCTCCGCCCCCCTTTGGGAAGCTCTCTACATTTGTTCCCCCCTCAAGCTACACTACTTCTACAGTCTTCCACTGCTGAGCAATTGTCATTAAATGGGCTTCTTATTCTCTAAAGATTGTAATAGCTGTGATATGAAGCATGTCTTTTCAATGTCTGTTCCTTTCCCCCACTGACTAATGCACATTTTGGCTAGAAAATGATGTAGGGGCAGGAGTTGGTGTGGGATAAATACAGGCTTTTATGAAGTACAGATCATCATCAGACACCAGCCAACTGACAGTTTGGCAGGTGTAGCCATAGTGCTCTTGCTGCCTCCCCTTGAGCTATCCATAGTGGTGGCTATGAAATATGGACAGTGGCAAATTGAGATTCATCAGGCACGCCTGCCTTGCTCACTGAAATCTATATTCAATTTTGGAGCATCTGTCATGGCAGTGGCAGGCTGAGGCATGCTGGGATTGAGGATCGCTTAAGTGTTCTGAAATTGTGCGTGGTGGTGAAAAAAAAGCTCTCTGTCTTTCTCTCTCTCTCTCTCTCTCTCTCTCTCTCTCTCTCTTGCTGTGTTCGTGTCCAGCATCAGAGACAAGAGAAAATACTCCTCAAAGGGTTTCTGAGGAAACGGCAATAAATTCACTGTAAACAAATAGATAAACTCATGAAGGGCAGAGGCCATTTTGAGCTGATTTCACTGTAGGTGAAGTCACCTGAAAGGTTTTCTTTTACTGCAAGGCATTGTTTACGTTTCCTCTGAGTCAGATTGTGTTTCTGTTTGATTATGCAACTCAACTTGCAATTTCCCACCTAATAGCAAAACAATCCTCGCACTAGTAATTTAGGCAAATAATCCACTGCAGTGCAGCCATGCACGTTGTCATCAGTTTTAAAGAGGTGTGCTGCACTGGGGAAATTTTGACACTATCTCCAAACCTCTGATAAAACAGGAGCGACCTACACCATGCTGACAAATGCAGAAAACTGTGGAGAAACTGAGAAAGCAATATTATGTCTAGCAGCTACAGAGTTGCTAGCTTAGTGATACCTTCAGGCTTAAAGGTGTGTACATGTAGCATATGAAGTGAAGTGTGTTACCTGACTTCTGTTCACACTTTAATGAGGTTTTGTACCCGCTGCAATTATAAAAAATGTCCCCGGTGTGTTTGGTGACAAGATAATGTTTGAACAACTACTGGCGACTAAAAAGAAAAGTGGCAGGCATCTTATTATAGGTGGCTCAAAATTGTTA
>OMKZ01014942.1:6272-23526 GCA_900302535.1 Neoniphon sammara | reverse complement strand
AAAAAAAAAAAAAAAAAAAAAAAAAAGAATCTTCTAAATAAACCCTAAGCCTCAACCGAACGATCCATTCCCGTTGCAGAAGATCACTTGTTAAAGAGAGGATATATGGGCATGGCAATGAAGAAGTAGAGGGCATGAAATCCTTGATTTTGTGGCGGTCAAGCTCGACTTTTCCTTTGTTCATGCTAATAAGAATTTATGATTGAGAGGAAGCAAAGGGGTAATTATCTACAGAGGAAAGGAGCAGAAAGGTCAAGGTTTTATCTGCAGGGTCGGTTTCTGCACTCTGGAACAACCAGAGCGGCCCAAAGTGAGCGCCAAATTTACATTTCAGACCAATAACTTATTCTGAGAGACTTGCAGAGGGTGAGCAGAGTCCTCCACAAGGACACTTTGACATGACACATGGCTGGTGACAGACACATTGGCGCAGGCGGTGATCCAACAACCTGCAGCTTTTGGGCTAAAGGACTGGCACTCTCACCACCTGTGGTCCATTATTCTGCAAACTCCTTAATTTCTTTGCAGCACTCATGCTTGGTTTATCATTTATCCTGGTGATAGTTTATGGCAAAATGAAGCAAGAGGGTAATTATCCACTAGGAACTGAACAGAAAAGTACCTGTAGGGTCAGTTTCTGCTCTCATAAAGAACCAGAAAAGCGCAGAGTGACAACAAGGTCTTGAGAACAAGTGGAGGTTTATGATGACTCCGTAAACGAGGAAGGAGATGGAAGCTATTGTGCTCGCCTGCTGACCTTCCCTGCTTAGCACAAACCTCGGCTTTGTTCCCCCCTCAGAGATTGCTATTGTGCTCTGCTTTGACCCTGAGTGCAGATGATTATTAGAGGTTGCAGCAAACACACTGAAATGTGGAGGAACTCTTGAAAAGGCAGATTACTAATACAGATTTAAAAAAAAAAAATCTATATAGACTCTGTGCAGTATACACATTTACTTGAATCATGATTATTATGGCATGTTGTTTGAGTCCTGTTTTTGCATCACCTGTGCATTTTTTTTTTTTACTTCAAACATGTTTTTTCATAATATGTGTGAACTGTAGGGGTGTAATGATTTTATATCAAAACCATACCTGACGAAGGTCTATGACCGAAAAGTTGTCATTCTATTAAATATTGGCTAAGTGTAAGACAGTGTGTGGATTTTTTACTCCTTTGTTACACATCCTGCACCTACGCACCTGTCCAAAAGACTATTCAGGTGTGCAAGAGGCTCTATTGCCCATATTGAAACCAAAAGGCATGATTCTGCAGTCTATATGTGTATTGAGCCATGTTTTTCTTTTTTTTTTTCTCACCACAATTCTTGCATGTGAATTTTTTTTTTTTTTAGCACGATGGGAAATTGCAGTGAACGCATTTGTAATATAGAACATTCAACACTGCTTTTGAATAATAATAATAATATTAGGCCCGATAACTTGTTCTATATTTTTCTCCTCTGTGTATTTGCTGTTATCTTGTATTGTTTTTATCTGCTATGGACAACTTTAAAGATGAGTCACAAATAAAAGTTGAATTGAATTGAATTAAACTGAATTGAACTGAATTTTGAACTGACTTTTCCATGAACCACACACAAAGCCTTTCTGTTTCTACTCTGCATAACCTTTACAGGGCATTCAGCAGAGGCCACAATCAAGTTTTTGCAGTAAAATCTATGTGTATGTTTACATTAAACAGAGAGAGGATTTGAATTAAATTTTTTCAAGCCAAAATACGACACAAACCAAACAGCAGCCTGAAAACCGAGGTACAAACTGAACCATGACAAGGGTGAACTCTTACTGCCCTTAAGCAAAATAAAAATACAAAGGATTAATGGTGTACACTAGCACAATGCTCTTCAGCCTCAATAAGTACGCTCTGTATCAAGAAAGAAATAATACCTGTGGCAGGCCTGTTTGCAGTATTATTGAATCCAAACATAAGGAATGGCATTCTAGCAATTTGAAATAATATCGCATACAGGTTTATGTCTTGCCGAGGCAATTCAGCGAGTGAGTGTCCTCCATCCGTTATTGTTTGCATGTGAAATGGCCTCCATCTTTAAGGCTTGTCGTCGGTCTGTCACTAGCCGCAGAGAATGCATAATGGTGACAGTAAAGCTCTTTATTAGCTCATGGTGAACAATGAGCCGTGTCAGCTGATAGAGGAAGAACCCCCTCCTCGTTCCCATATAGCCGAATCCAAGGAAGTGACAATCAATAGAAATGCTTCATTTGGTTTATGTCTACCTCCAAACACTCCCCAGTGGAAATAGATTATTTTCTGCCCCCTTTACTTTAGCACATTTCCACCCACAAAAGTGCCACTCATTGTGTTTTCAGGTTTATTACCGAAGCTTGGCACAAACTGCTACAGAGGAGCCACTAGATATGACTGGCATACATATGGATTTGCATATTTTAATTTGTATTATACCGTGGTCTGGGTGAATACTCATTCATGATTGGCTGGAGGGTGTGCATTCATACTGTTTAATGCACATGTAGTCTTGCACAAGTTTAATCGCTGTTCTAAATTCATATGCTGGCCACAAAGTTCCGAACCAACCCATGTAACCATAGCAACAAACTGAAACAGAAGCTTTAATCTAACTATGTTAGCCGTTATCCACCACATTGCCCTGTTTTTAAAACAATGATTGCTTCAAAATTATTGTGATTATTTTCCAGCATTGACGTATTGACAATTTTGACAAATACATGAGGTCTATGTGGTGACGCAAGTTGAATAATGCTACCTGAATCATCTGGTAGTTGTCTCAATTGCTGGGTTGACTGACCTGTGCGAAAATAGTTATTTTTATAGATTTATTGATTTCAGAGCATATCACTCCCTAAATTAATTATTCTCTCTTTTCATTGCGGGCAAGCAGCTTTGGTATAATGAATATTACAAGGCTATTTAACACACTCTGTGGAATCAACCAACTTTACACCTTTACCTCAATCATTACAGGATGTGGAGGCAACCAATGTGGCACATCAAGCATTAACACCCTTTCATGCACACCTTGTCATAGATTATCCCTTATGAAATTCTCACATCACATTCTTCTAACCTAAGAATTAAAAGCATTAATAGGCTGCTCGGGTTTAAAGGTCAAATTAAAAACCATTAGTAGGCTACTCAGGTATAAGAGTGAAATTGAAAACAGGTTATATTTCTCGCCCCGAGCACTCCAATCATGCTGTCATGAATGTGTCATGAAGGACACGTGATTAGCATCATATAAATTTAAGTCAAGAGACATGCATGGCTATGACAGTTATGCTGACACTTGTTTTCCACCAAGTTTTTTTTTGTTTTTTTTAATTTAAAAACAACAAGACAGTACAGTTTTTGTCAATGCCAGGCAATGTCATGCCACATCCAATCTCAAAATACACCTTGCATTGACTGTCACTCATCTATCCATCATTGCACCTACATGGCTGGAATAACTGGCCACAAAGGAACAGACACACACTTGCTGTTCTCCCTACTGATAGGGAGGAGGGCAAGAGACTGGTGAAGCAAGTCTCTTTTTAAATCTAAAGCCAGAGAAATGTTTGTTTGATGATGACTATTATTAAATCTGTCTTAGTGTAATGCCATTTGCTTTTAGCATGCTATTGAGAGCTCAATTAGAGAGACATCTGTCCCTGCACAGAAACATTCAGAAAGGTACAGGCATGTCTAATGCTGATCACCAAAAGAATAGAAACTTTGCTGGTGTGTGTCTGCATGTGTGTGTGCCTGTGTGTGTGTTGCCCTCATATAACCCACAGCCCACACAAGCCCTCTAACAAGTGGAAGCTGATGGTGGCAGGTTCTGCCTATGCTGATTTCTGAAATCAGTGCGCTGTGTATGGCATCCGGCTTAAATATGGAGATTATTTCAGCATCAGTGTGTGAGAAGTAATCAAACCACCCATTACGGTCTTTGCAGAGATCAATCTCTTGACTGTTACGCTTGTTAAAGCATGGGATAGGTCACAGAATATGTCTCCGCCAACAGCCCCCACTAAGGGGGGGAACTGACCCACTCCCCGGTTTTCAAGTGGAAGCTTTCCTGTTCTCATAAATGCAATCAGGGCTGCAGTTCCTCATTTTGTAGGCATGTAATGCATCTATTTAGGTTTGGCTAACGCATCTAAATGAAAATTTGAGCTCTGGATATAAGAAAACTAAAGCTGAAGCCATTTCTGTTATATTTATTCTCTAACTGATTTTGTAAGCATGCAATATTTATTAGCGACTAGGTTACATGATGCATTGGTCTGTCAGATGACTTGCTGCAATGATTGATGCACTGCTTAAATGTGGCTAAAACAGCTTGAACACAGGTAATGTAATCAAGGCCAGAATCTTAGAGATTACTATTATTATTATTATTATTATTTGGCATTTCTGCTTTATTTGATCGTGACAGTCTAGACAGACAGGGAAAGACAGGGGAGAGAAAGAGGGGATGACACACAGCAAAGGGCATGGGTCGGATCGAACCTGTGTTGTCATGGTAATAATACATGGCATGCACTCTACATGGTGATCCACCGGCACGCCCCAAGGCCAGAATTTTAGATTGGTTGATGTTAAAAGAACCAATAAGTACAGCAGAGGAGGTGCACGCTATTTGTCGGAAGGCAAGACTAAGCACTTGGTGACAAGCACTGACCTTTAATGTAAGCTGATTTGGTCTGTCTGCCTATGCACCAAGTCATTTAAGGATTATTACCTTGCTTAAAGAAAAAAAATTGTGGTCACTGAAACGTCCACTGCTAACCTTTTTAAACAGCATTTTCTGTGCTGCTATATTTTGAAATATCATAAAGTTGACACTGCGAAGGCTCGCCTGTATCAGTTTGCCTACTGCACTCCACTATAAACTACTGAGTGCCACTGTCTACAGCCTCCTCCAGTGATATGCAATGACCGTAAATGGCAGCAAAACATTACACCACTATCTCTTTACCGTGTTCCTCTTGCTCAAATGACTGTTCTGGGATCAGTGCAGTCCCAAAACGGAAGGGAACTGAAAAGGTCACAATGGGGGGATTGAAAGAATGGCAAGAGCCAAAGGAGCTACACTTCTCCATTCTGTTCTCTCTGTTTAGATATTGAGTTACAAGGGTACATTACTGTCTCCTAGAGCTGCTCTGGCCCCTGGGTTCATGTGCCTGCATCTGGCTGAGAATGACTTTTTGTTTAAAAGATGCAAAGAAATAGTAGTTTTGTCTCCAAAAACACAACACACAGCATCACACATACATATAGTATAAGCATAGGGTATACTGTATAAATTATATGACTTTTGGGAATTGAGTCTGTAATGGAGCAAGACCCAGAGAAGCAGGTGTGTGCAGGAAAAAAAACACACTACTACAGTACACAATTATCTCATGTTTGGAGATTCCCATGCACAGCAAAATCTAAATATAGTTTTGTTTTCATGTGCCTGCATGACATCAACCATTTTGATATACTTAGCTTTCTCCGCTGTAAACAGGCTAGTTGAGAATGGTAAAAATCAATAAAGAAAGACTGGTTGCAATCCTAGCCAGCTAGCTGTGCCCTGGACCGTGACCCTTGTGTATCTACTATATGCTGGTGCATGATCAGAGCCTTCACAGCTATGAGAGTTACATGTTAACCAAGGAAAAGCAAGGTGAAGCAGTATTTTAATGAGGCACTTGAGCTGGACGACAATCCATGCCTTCTCTCAAGTGTACAAATCCATGTGCACGTGGATTTCCTCAGGAAGATTGCCGTGATTGCTCGTCAATGCTTTATCAACCTAAAAGCAAATAGATTAGCTTTAGATGACCCTTTTACAGCACAGGCTTTTCAGGCAAAAAAAAAGCTTTCTACAGTACATAGTTCCAACTAAGGCATTTTCATTACTTTGTGCAGGCACGTGACTTTCACCAGCCCATTACATCAAGGGCTTCTTCAGCTTCCAAATAAAAGAGCTCCCTGTACACTGGCGAGTGAGCCTGCCTGCTTCACTATGTGTCAAACTTAGGATACCTCTGCACTAACAACATCTCAAAGGCTGTAAACTGTACTGTACGTATCCCAAAAATCTCTATGTGCAACACCTACGGTGTGATTTAAAGGTCATGTGCCAAGCATTCACTTGGTTTTTACCAGCTATTATTTAAGAGCATATCTAAGGGTTGGACCCAAAGGGGGCGTAAGTAGATTTCAACAGATCTTACAAGAGCCAAAACAAAACAAAATAAAAAATACTACTACTACTGTTACTACTACTACTAATAATAATAATAATAAAAGTAAAATAAAATGGAGAATTAACTTTGATCAATTGTTGTAAATATCTTTTGATAATTAAAATGCAATCACAAAAATACATAAAAATAGATCCTTACGCCACTAAAAAAATTCTCTTCAAGAGCTCTTACTTGATATATAGATCTCATTTTCACCTAAAAAGCCAGTTACAGTGTGTCTCTGTGGCTCCAAGGCCTCAATATTTCATATCTTAATGTCAAAAATAATGCATTTCTACCCCTAACACATCATCTGCTGGGAACTATATGCTAATGTGCACTGGTCATGTAGCAGTAGGTCAATCATTCCTGCTGCTGTCATGCACAATAATGTAACGTCAGTAACTCACTTCAGGTTTTTGTGGTTGAGTTGGAGTAATAAAAGTTGAAGGCTTCATCATTAATCAGTAGCGAGCTCTGAACCCAGCTATTTAACTATGATTAGTAAAAACTCAAAACAAAAGGCAAAGAGGAAAAAAAGGGACAAAAGACAACAGGAGGAATAAACATCTCCAACATCAAAACTGAATCTGTGTTTAAAGGCACTCAAGGCCCATACACTATACATCTGATAAGTACATTTCCCCTTCGTTTCAGGACTGTGCAAAACAATGATCACTTGGCAGTATCAGTAACCAAATAATCAATGTAGAGGGCCACCATGCCATGTATGACAGATGATGATGTAATTATTATGTTGGTGGGGTTCGTGGTATTTGGTTTTCCATTGCTGTTCTGAACGTATGGGAGCCGGTCCAGAACAGGTGTAACTAACAGTAGAACGACAGCAGCCAGTGTCAACATGAACAACAGACATGGCAGACTCACTGTGTTTTTTTCTTTATTGTTTTGGCTGGGATGTTTTGGCTGAGATTATATATTTGTTTTGAAATAATGTTGCATCAGAACATACCAGCTACACAGGTTAAAGTTAGCAAATGTAATACTGACAGGTCTTTTCAAAGTAGCTGGAGGAGACTATGGGGAGTGTGTGAGTAAATTTAAATCAACCTATTTAACCTGAATTGCTACTGTTTAAAATTAGATACATGTTTTATACCAGCCTCCTCAGAAACATAACTTTATTTATTTATTTATTTATTTATTTTTTTGCTAATACAAGCTGGAAATTTAAAAATATCAGTTTTAACTGTTAACTGCATGCTGCTCCTGTGTCACTGATGACACCCTGCTGCCTTGCTGTGGAAGCAGTCTGCTATCAGATACATAAGTTACACTTTATTGATCCCTGTGGGGAATTTGTCCACTGCATTTGACTCATCCATTAGGAGCAGTGGGCAGCCACAAGTGCAGTGCCCAGGGACCAAGTCCAGTTAAACAGCCAGTGCCTTGCTCAAGGGCACTGACAGGAGCACTAACATAAAATACATTCTGATGGTGTAGGAAACCGGAGCACCTGGAGGAAACCCACACAAACAACCAAGACTCGAACCCAGGACTCTTGCTGTGAGCTAACTACTGAGCTAGGGTGCAGCCATCTTTTTCTGTATCCTAATTGTACTGAACTATTAACAAAATGGGAAAAACATACCGTACTGTGATAGCATGAATGAATGTATGCCACAGTGGTAGAGGGAAAAGCATATATGCATGAACAGGTGCAGTAAGAAAGGGAATAATCTACAGCAAGCTTATCACAAAATTTGCCCTGAATATATGAATCAAGAGCCTTCTGTGAAGCTGCAGCTGTGTACCAAGGACATTAGTCATTTGGCACAGTTGTCTTATAGGAAACTCATGTTATGTACAAGATTCTGCAAGATTCTGCCAAAAAAAAAAATGTTTAGCAGGACTGCAGCCATCTAGCATCTCTAGGCTTTACTATAGTAGCACTGCTGTAGCAGCAATGTCAAAAATTCCAGGGTTCAGCATCTAATTTTGAATTAAAAGTTTTCTAAGTGTTTGTCTGCATTAAAGGTGCACTATGTAAAATTGCAATGATGTGATGATATTTTAATTGACAAAAAAACAACAAAAAAAAAAAGCATGGAATTGGAAAGTCGAGTCAACAGTGTTCTCCTCACCACTCTACATCACTGATAAATTATGTGCTTATTCCATATTTTTTTGTCTGTTGACTCTAAACAGTCCTTACTTCAATCAACCCTCAATTTTGCATAGTGCACCTTTCACAAAGGAGTAATGTCTTTTTGTTTTGCATGTTTTGTTTTCCATCTCTTGACTACAGTGTGATATGATTAGATGTGAAAAGTATGAAATATGTAACAGACATCAGAATGTGCTCAAAGGCCAATCAAAAGTGAGTCGTCAACATAGCCATGTAATAGTGTTTCATAGACTAGTGAAGTCTGCCTATAAGTCTTATGAGGTGCATTCTTTCTGGATTTGATAGAAAAGTGCAAAATGCATAAGCAAGTTTGATTTGTATTGCTATTTGTGTTGCATTATCTGGTTGACATGTCTTTCCAGATATAAGAGGAGGTTATTTAGATTTAAAGATCAGCCTGTTTCAGTTTGCTGTCCATGGCACTGACCAGAGCTTACTGTTTGTAGTAAGTACTGAATGTAGCAGCAATTGCAATTCCCATTTTCAGTTTAGGCATTTGGCAGTTGGTCTTATCCAGAGCAACTTACAGTTAGTGCGAGAGTAAGATAAGTGATGATTCTCAAGCATCAACGGGGTAAGAAGCCAGATGATTCAGTGTTGTGAAGACAAAAAGTGCCACAACACCAAACAAGTTGGCACAGTGCTTCTCTCCATGTGTCATTTTCACAAATGTCTGCTCTGCGGTAGATGTACCTGCTAATTTTTACGTGGTGATGAACATGTTGGTGTGTGAGTGTTTACGCGGGGGGCAGGCCAAGAAAAGTGTTTGCCATTGCAAATGTGGGTAACTTTCTCATGTAGTGCAGTAATCTCAATGTGCGAATTGATCTTTGCCATTAGCTCTGTCAGTAGTGGGTGCCATATTTATTTAACAGACACTCATTAGATCATTACCCTTTTTAAATTATCCTAATTATTTACACTAAAGCATCATGCTGCCTGAAGTGTGACCTCCTCTTCAACTCACTGTATACAAACTGTACACACATATGTGTACTGTATACACATATTCAGTAAGTACAACAGGATCAGAATAAAGACAAAAGTAAGTCACACAGTCCACATTTTGTGATCTTAGAATTTCACTGAGATTCATTTTCAGATGTTTTTATATCGAAAACGAATGCAACCTTTAAAAATTGTATTTCAACCCACCAACATCCAAACATTCAGCATCAAACGCTTCTTAAGACATATTCATGGAGTTAACGTGTATAAATAACTCATATCAGACATCTCCTATATGATCCAAAAGGCAATATCTTCAATATACCAACTGGACTTGACTAAAGATGGGTGCTTCTAGTAGACAAGCCCCCAGATGTGAAATTTATTGATACATTTCTGTCACTTTCAGGTCATAATCACCAATGACAACATGTATCCAGGCTGATAAGCGGATTGCCATATGTCTTGCTGCCAAGGGGATTAGTCACAGATTAATGGATCACCAATAGCTGTTTCTGTTAATTGGATATCACTGCCATGCAATGATGGTCAATTACATCAAGGCCACAAATAGTTTGGACATTCTTGATGCTTACAAAATGTTTGTTCTCTGTGACCATCACATTCTTGTCTCAGCGCTGGGAAATCAAAGAGATCATTATAACAATTAATAACAAAAACTGTCCAGTGCGTACAAAGTCCCTACATCTACACCAATCATACACTATATTGTTAATATCTATGGTTTAATCCATGTATTATCCAATACAAAATTATGCATAGTACAAAAATATGCTAACACTTTATTTGCAGTTGCATTCATAAGATTGACCTTACATGGTCATAACAATGACATGATTTATGTACGTTAATATTTATGACTGATGTCGTTAGGTGTCATTTGGTAAATTATTCCACATTCCCTGTCAAGTTGACACTGTAAGAAAAATCTCAACTAAATATTCATTGTTCATGAGAGCCATCATGTTTGTCCTATGAACATAATTTTAAAAAAGTGTCTCCCAAATACACTTCATACTATTAATACCCACTGCACTATATATTGTTTGTCATAGTAATTACCGTCCATAATGTATACAGTAGCATTAAGTCACTATATGCAATTGATGACAACACAATATGGGAGTTTCATTGCACTCTATTTCATTATACTCTATTTTTAATTATAACAAGGTGCAAACACTTCCAAGTATCTAGCATCTCATTGGTGCTGTTTCCTGTGCTTGGCTGATCTGCTGTGCTACACATGATGTGCAGCATTATATCAATTGTCATGTTCATCTTTGAAAAGTCCATTACATCAGTCCCAGAAGAAAATATTGTAACGTTGTACACAGTGCAGAAAGATGTCCTGATATCGCCTCAATCTCACAATGAAAACAGTTTATTAGTAACCATTAGCAACCATACACTACACCGAACCAGCCAAGTTCCCACATGGTTACCCTTGTTCAAACAAACAGGGTACACCTGTAATTGTCAGCCTGGCAATGACTGAGGCTTAACCGGCTCTTAACTTGACTGAATGATAACTGACATATTTATGAACCACACACACATATATACTAATACAATCTGCCCACTAAAACACAATAAATTCTGTCGATGGAATTACACTAAGTGAATAACATCCACAATAAAATCAGTGTGGGCTACAGCAACATACACTGCAAATCCACGGAGGCATTTCCAAAACCAAGTTTGCTGTCCTTGCACCCACATACTGTGTGTTAACAATAAGGATGAAATGCAGAATGTGGTGGGAGAAAAAAAAAAAAAACATGCTTCCATTTAATTTCCCTTCTCCGCCACAGTGGTATTATTTGGCAGCAAATGGTGTCATAAGGTTAATGTTGATTTAATAAGCAATTAATTTTAAGCTGCTGTCTTAGAATAGCGGAGTGAAACACAATAAAAGATTAAAATCATATTTCGTTGCACTTAACTGAGATGGGATACCAAAGTACACGGAGGCTAGGTAAAGTGGTGAGAGGAGTTTATTTGTTCACCGTATTGCCAGAAGTCACACAGCTGGTTAATTGGCTCAGCATTCTCCTGAGCGTACACTAAATGATGTCAGCCTGGATCCCCACAGAGGTACAAGAGAGCACTGACAAATCAGAATTACTTAACAAGTACAATAAATGTGCAGTGCAATAAGTGCGTCTTAGTGGCAGTGGTCCAGGGATATATTTAAAGCACAAAGTAATACAACACATACTGACAAGGCCCTCGCATGCAGTGCAAACATACTTCGGACAGCAGAGCACATGGATTACTGTAGCTTGAGCTTGACTACAGAATATGTGTAGTTGGCTGTTGCAAGGCATTAAGGTCAACTACCTGGGGACATATGGATTCACAGAAAGTTCGTAACACGCTCACGGATCGCTCGCTGCAAACCCACCAATTACCGAACAGTGCACTGACGGGTGAAGTCTCATTTATTATCTATTGTCTAAAGCGGATTCTAACAGTGCATGTCATAAACAGTTCACCCGCCCATCACCAGTTTCCCATGAGATCCCATATATGGTACCAACTGCTTCACTTTGGTGATACCTGTCAAGAGATGAGGGGGGTCACGGTGAATCCATTACCATACAGCCTTCAGAAAGGTATTCACTGTGCCGCCTTGCCATATTGGAGCTTGGCTATTTGTGTGATTTGATTTGATTGGATTTCATTCCATGTCATTTAAGTAGGTAAGTAGGGTGCGAGGGAGTATGGGCTTGTGTTTTCAAAAATATAAAAACAAATGTATTATTGTGTTTATATATATTGAATATGTGTAAATTTGTATATGTTGTATGTTTGTGGCTGCTATTACACTAAAGTAAAAAAATATATATATATATCACTAGTACTAGCTTAAAAAGGTAGTAGCTCAATAGCAACCTAGCAGAGTGGCCAATAATGAAGTCATAGACTTTGGTTACATTTGTCACTTTGATGTGATTTTTGAGATCGAACTCTGAATATCAAATTATTGGAGATCACAACAATGTATGTTCACGTTTATTCTGAAAATGGCTGTTATACATTTAGAACGGCTTTATTTCTTTAAAGCTATGCCTGCCTGTATTACCTTTTCTCCGATCTCCCTCTCCATCACTTTACTTTGCTTGTATGCCCAGTGCAGCTGGATTGCATCCAGACTGTGAAGAGCTGGGATCACAGTGTGAGTCTGACCACTCGTTTTTAAGAGCTGATTGCAGTGTGAGCAAAATCCAATTTTTGAGCATCTAGACCTGTCACATAATACATCCTGGCTTATCAGATGGTGCAAGTCAAATGACTTTGATGATTACACACTTTCCCCTACACTTTTCTGCAAAGTGACAGCCATAGACAGGCAACTTAGAGTGATGCCATTGCATTTGTACGAGAGAGTCAACATTTAAGATGATATCGGATGATGAACATTTTAAGACTGTTTTTTAGCACTATCATAATAAATTTACAAACCTGACGGCGTTGATTTAGTATGTCTTACCAGACTAAATGATTGACTGCTACATGTAAACAAAGCTTACAATGTGTAACAGGTACAGGTACTGGTAGGTAGAATATGTATAGGTATACAAAGAACAAAATATGATGTTTTAAATAAATAAATAGTGCAAAATATCACAACTGGTTGCAGACTAGTTTTATCCCTCTATGAATGCCACTCATGCAGTGATACTCTCTAAAAATATGTAATATGCATAGAATAGAATAGAATAGAATAGAATAGAATAGAATAATCTTTATTGTCATCGCACAAGACAATGAAATTCTGTTGGAGCAGTCCACCAGTTGCAAGGATGATAAATATAAAGATAAAAATATAAAAAATATGTAAAAACCAAGAGACATAGAGACATATTTACAACACAAAAGAGGCATATTTACAACAGAACAAGATCAATATAGATTGCAGCAATATAGATTGCTGCAAGTAAATCCCCCAAGTGAATACGGGAAGTGAGTTCCAGGCATTCCAGGTCACTCAGTCCAGAGAGTTTAGTTATCCTGATCAACATTAGAAAGAGAGTGGCTACTCAATTAAGCACTCTAGAAAACCACAGCCTTTACAAAGCAACAGTCTAAGGTCCCGACATACGGCTCTCCTTTCAATGCAAGACCAAACACACACAAACACACAGCAGATAAATCACAAGATCAGATGACCTACCTGTCTCCCCCGCTAGTTAGTTTGTCCTTCCTGTTAACCGTTGCTGTTGTACACTTAGCACCATGCTAACTAGGCTACAAGTCTGTTGTAGCTACAACATTACATCTTCTTATTCTTTAACCCTAACATTTCCCTTAACAGCTGATCTGACATCCCTAGGAATGGCTAGTTTCACATCTTATACCAAAACAGAAACAAATTTGTACAAAGCCATGGGCTAATCCAACATGTCCTGTATCTTATTACGCTGCTCCTGAGGACTGAGGAGATTTTGTTTTTTTTTCTTTTTTCCATACGGCACATTAAGAGAGAATCAATTTGTCAGCCAGCAGCAGAGCGGGGAGGGGGTGCCATGGAGCATGGCATGGGGGGGGTGGAGTGTTGCACTTTGAGTATCAGGTGTCTCCTGCACTTTTGCATGGAGATGGTGATGCCAGCGCATGGGGCCCGTGGGCAAATTAAATGGAGAGACAGAAAAATGCATTATTGATCAGGGTGATGCCGAAGTGTCTCGCTCACAGCACGGGATCAGGTTTAGGTACAGGGTAATTAATCCACAGGCCTGAATAAAGCAGAGGAACTGATCTGCACGCCCTCCTTCCCTGTCTCTTTCTGCCTCTCTCTCTTTGTTCAAATGTCAGCTTCGTTCAACACAGAAAAATAGGTCGCTAGCTTGTAGGCAAAACCGGTGCAAGGCACCACTGGGACAGCTATAGCACACAGACATGCACACGCACGCTGTTTCTCACACACACACACATAAACACAGAGAAAGAGTAAGGGTGAACAAGAGATAGAGAAAGAGCACCTGGGTGTTTTTTCTGCCAAGTTGAGCAGAGCAGGTGTCTGTTTGATGCTTTCTGTATCATGTACTGTAATTACATACTGTACCATGTTAATTCTTGCATCAAATACATTTTATGCATGTGAACCACATACAACAAGCATGCTTTATGATTAAACCACTCCATGCACTCGGTTTCAGCCACAGGGTATGTTTTTCTGTTTGTTTTATTCCATTGTAGAAACAAGCAAGTTGCTCGCACAGTGAGTTGAGACAGTCAATTTGCTCAGCAGTGTGGACCTTTTGGCTTCACGCTCCATTGTCAGTGAGCTTCACACAAGTTTTTCAGAAATTCACACAAAGCCTTTTTAAAACTGGAGGGTGATGGGCAGACTTTCTACCAGGGATTAACTTTGGCTCAGATATGGTCCTTTGGCTTATCCTTTTCCGTCTAGGGTCACGTTCACATCTCTCATGCCATGGGTTAAGTCAAGGTCACCAGGATACCAAGAAACCTAATATCACACTGCAAGGAATCTTAGAGTTAATGTCCATCTGGACACGCCTGTGCTCAACCAGTGGCTTCTGTGTTTCCCAGTAATCAAAATGATCATTTCACCTCTTTCCAATAGAGTCTGACCTAGCCATTGGCATACATTTCACACCTGGTTAAAGAAAAACTAATCTTCAAGAAAAGCATCAAATTACAAGACATTACCTGTACCATTGTTATTACCATTATTATTATTATTATTATTATCATTATTATTATTATTATTATTACTACTACTAGTAGTAGTAGCAGCGGTAGTAGTATTTGTTTATTTATTTATGTTGTGTGGATTTATTTATTTAGTTATTTATTTTTCAGTGCTGCCACACTGATCTCTAATCAAGAATTGTTTCTCTGATTGTCTTTCATTTTTAAATGTAATTCCTGGAATGAACAGATCTATAAACCAATAAATCTACAACATTCAACACAATTTTACAACATTATTGTTGTTGGCCTACTTGATGGTGTTATTTAAGCATGAATAACTTGAAATTCTAATTTACTCAGATAGCATTCTGATAATGAACACACACACACACACACACACACACTGACAGTGGGCATTGTCTAGTGCAGCCACACTCTTCTTTTGAGAATCAGAGTGGATACCAGATTGTGTCATTTCTTTACACTCCAACTGCCGCAGTAATTTTAAAATTGCTTACATAACAGATGTCAGTGGAGTCAAGGGGCTGTTTCACTTTTATCTGCAAAGGTTAAAACAGCCTTTAGTGCTGCAGTATGGCTGTTCTGTATGTTTTGACTCAATCAGGTGTATCTCTGGGTGATATACTGCTGAGTATCTGACCTCAAACAGTAAACCCGACCCACTCAGTGCTCCAGGCATGGTGGAGCAAACATACATTTGATTTTTGCTCTTTTTAATGTTTGTCTTTTAATGAATGGATCTTATAATTAACATAATTTTTCCTGTACCTTGTAAATATACCTGTCGACCTTTATTAATAACATCTGTCAAGCATGATTCAAAGACGGCAGGTGGCCAGCCAAGCTATTTGAGGAGCTAATTAGGTTAACTTAATGATATAATATCCTGTCAACGTTTATGTCACATACATGTCTTTCTGTGGTTGACGAAACTATACTGTTAAAATTAAATTATTTGGTTGTCATTTAACTATACACTAGCATGAAAGAGGAGACAAAGTGATGCACCATCAAAACATTTTTTATTTTTTTTTTGCAATCCATAATATAATGATTTTGTGATTTGTGTACAGTATGTGATTTTGAAACTGTAGAAAGTCGATTTATGCCAGTTGCCAAAGCTTTCTGGACCTTTGAAATTGAAACTTTGACTGCAAATCTTTGTGTAAATAGATGAAATAAGACCAACCTGTGCTGCTGGCACAGACACAGTATATCATCATTAAAGTAATGGGTGGTGCGTGGACAGAAGCTTTAACACTTCTCCTCAATATCTGCCCTGGCAATGGCCTCACTTATGAAGTGGCAAAACATAATTACTCCTTCTTTATCTCCAAAACAAATGACTTGAGCAGCCATTTTGAATACGTTTCGTCACGGTGATTTGCCATTTCAATTCTGAACCAAAACAAAACAAACAAAACAAATAAAAACAAAGGGGGGGGGGGAGCCTTTCTTCACTTGAACTCCTGAGTCTTATCAAATGTGAGCACTTGTTTTCCGTAAACTTAAGAAGCAAAACTTGAGTGATGTCTGTCATAGATTTCCACTGCTCCAGTTACTGGCTTTCTAATTGTAGCACTGCATCCTTGCTTTCAACCTTATTTGCATGGAATGAATACAAAGATAATGCTTTGATAGTGTGACTAAATTAGCAAATTATTATTTCTCTAATAGGTGCTGATAGAGCTCTGTGGCAGATGGACGTCATGATACACTTTGGGGCGATAGTATGCACAAGAGAACCACTTACATTAGCTAGCGTGCGGCTCATCCTCCCATCACTGCAGCATGTGTGGGATGCTACGCTTCACATGAACACTATTTCTCTGGAAGCTCAACACCCACATCAACATCTCTGGAAAACCGCATTCTTGTGTTTTCAAGTCTCTAGTACCTTTACAAATGGAGACAATTGCACGTGTACTACAGCCATAATCATGCTAACATTCCCTTTGTTTGATCTCATGGACCATATTAACATAATCTTTCTCTCTTTTGCTCTTTTAATCCCCTGCTTGCTCTGTTTGAAGCGCAAACACACCTACGCAAACACACACACACACACACACACACACACACACGAGCTCACCTTACATAGTGGTGGTTACAGTGACCTCTGGGTTTTATTAAAGGAGGAATGCATCACTTAACAATATCAAATTAGTGTGTGTGTGTGTGTGTGTGTGTGTGTGTGTGTGTGTG
>OMKZ01014941.1:0-12291 GCA_900302535.1 Neoniphon sammara | reverse complement strand
TTGCTGCTGCATGATATTTTTGACTAATTGTAGTTGCTTCCTCCCTCCACCACTTCAACCTCCTTGTGTTCTGGTTCCTTTTTAATCAAATGTACTAGCATCAACTTCTTGCATCTTTTGCTATGTATATTCAGTGTCTTAAAGGAATACTCCAACGTTTTGTGCAAAATACCTTTTTTCTGACTTAGCCAGACTGAGACAAGATGTTCAATACCATTGAACATCTTCAGTTCTGATGGGTAGCAGTCATTAGTCTAGCTCCATCAAAGTGAAAAAATAAACCTTATCGTGTGATACACGATACATTGTATAAATACGACAGATTCAGAGTTGCTGTAAGGTTTATTTTTTCACTTTGACGGAGCTAGACTAATGACTCCTGTAGACTTCAAGTCTTTATGCTAAGCTAAAACAAAATGCTAACCATCGGAACAGAACCAGTGGACATACAGAAGTGAAAATGGTATCGAACATCTTGTCTCAGTCTAGGTAAGTCAGACAAACAGTATTTTGCCCAAAACGTTGGAGTATTCCTTTAATGATATGTGTCTGCTAGGTTCTATTCTGTATACTACTGCAGGGTTTGATTGTGTTCCCTACTGAATCTTTAACATGGTGATGGGATTTGCAGACAGCAATCTAAAGAGTCAGGACCTGAACCACAACTGTATATACCATTTATACAGTAATGATTTAACCTCTTGACAAGTGTTCCTGACTCAAATGGGCATTTTAGGCATAAAAACCTTACTTTACTACACCTTTAACAACAAAGTGTGGCAAATTTCCATATACACTTTCCTGTGGTCTTGTCCTCTTCGCATCACAGGAGAACACACAAGGACTCCCATCTCCTGAGGTAAGCTCTTTGGCAAACATAGTGCTGATTAAAACAAACAGGCCAGCAAGCCCCATGGTCGGGAGGACGGGGCAAACAGGACTGGTGCAGCAGGAGGGCCCTGAGATGGCATGAACCAGACTCCAGCGCACAGCACCGAGCCACAGCAAAGAGCAGAGCAAAGGCAAAGCCTGCCAAACACAACGGTCAGACTGTCAGAGGTGTCAGCTCCAAGTCATAATGCATGACCTGAATGATGCATGTATTCAAGCAGCAACATGGGGAATTTAACACAAATTGTAACAACTTAGGAACTGACATTTCAAAGATGATTTGATATGAAAAATGTCTCTGTTGACTGATAAAACACAATACTCATTCCACCTACAGACAATTAATGGCAGCCATTTGCTGCTTTAAAGGCTTAGTGTCCAGTTTGTCTTTCCTGATAAAAACTCTGTTATGCCTTTTGCATTTCCAGTTGATTGGAATAATAGAACTAGGTATTTAGCATGAGCACTGATAACCACCATGACTGTCTAGACAAAGAAAAGAGGGCCACCTTGTCCAGTATCAGTGAATTCATTGATAAAAGACTCCAAATAAAAAATAAAAAATAAAGTGTCACAGACAAAATTGAGACACAGACGACAAATTATTTTTTTAATTATTAAGTTCTTTCCGGACCAGACGGCTGATCTGCATTTGGCTAAGCCTGGGCATGGAATCTGAAGTGCCAGAGGGATGAACCTGGACTCCCTGGTGGGAAAGGAGGTCGAGTTCCTCTCTCGATGGCTGTCATTTCTTAGTGTATTCAACGGTTTTAGCATCGGCTTAAAAGAGCCCAGGATCTCGCCAAGATTAAGTAACGGATCTCAAGGCATTTGCGAGGCATGTGAAATCTTTCTCGATGGTCTCATTCCGCTCTAATTCAATTAGGCTGTTTCCCAGATGAGGCTGGGACCAGGAATTTTCGTCTCCTTTTACCGAGGAGGAGCGTCGGACATTTGCCCAGGGTGTCAGGACTAAACTTTCAACTCAGTGCTTCAACCTCCCCATTTCTCTCTGCACGCTAACACCCTGATAAGCATCTGATGCAGAGGGGTCAGCCAGGATCCCATGACATCACCCAGGCAAAACAGTGGACTGAGCAGCTCTGCACCAAGCAGGATGGGCCTCTTCTATCAGTGCTGATGATGTCATGTCTATGGCCCTAAGGATGGGCAAGGAGCCATGGGTGCTATGGAAGTTGAAGCTAGGCATAACCTGTTTAGACCAGGGTGAAACGCATTTCAGTGTGATTTCTCATTCCTTTTGATGCAGGTGTTACTTAGCACTTTCATGACTGCAGCTGAAAAATTCATGGTCTACTTCAGTCGTGGTACCTCTCAAACTCTTGCCACAACCTCCAAATGGCCACAAAAACTTGCTACGATTAATAAACTCAAATATAGACAATGGAGTTGAAAACAAAATGGATTTGTTTATATTCAGTATTCATTCATACAGATAAAGAGTTATTATTCTGCAATGAATATGTTGAATTAATTCATTCCTTTCTCAGATGTTTGGAAAGTCTTATTTTGTAATGCTTAGAAAGCTACAATGTTTACATCCGGATTGGGACAGGGCTTGCGGAGGAATGTCCCGCCTCTTTGTTTGATAGACAGCCTAAGTTGCAGGTGTCTCGTACCAGCTACTTCACCCATCCTCACATCATATAGGATTGTGCAAAAGTAGCATTAGATCAGACAAGCTAGCAAGCTGACACCAATCAAGTAAGAAGAATTTTACGTTCGCATCAGTTGAGAATACTTTCTTTAACTCTTCTCCACTGATCAAAAGCTGCTACAGTATTAATACAATGTCATCTTTCATTTATGAGTTCACGTTTTCTCTTTTTCACTTTCCCAAACTGTCTCATTTCTTCTGCTGTCATGGTTACTGAAGGAGCGGAGAAGAGAAACAACCTGGAACAGTGCGTGGCCCCTGAGCCCTCTCTCTTCACACAATATTATGTGCTACATCTCCTCCGTTCTTGCAGCATGCTCGTATGTCCTTGTGCGCCTCTGGCAAGGACCCATCTGAGTG
Source organism: Neoniphon sammara (assembly GCA_900302535.1). NCBI lineage: Eukaryota > Metazoa > Chordata > Actinopteri > Holocentriformes > Holocentridae > Neoniphon > Neoniphon sammara. The sequence goes on along the minus strand of OMKZ01014941.1, from coordinate 9,362 downwards.
AGCAAAATGAGCACTCTGTTGGCCATCTTTTAAGCGTATTAAAGTGTAGTACTTCTACAGCATTCATCAGTCATGTTTACTTAAACAGGCATAAATCAGGAAAAAGAAGGAAAAATTGTCCCTTCTGTGTGTCACTCAATAGGTGCAAGAGTGTATACTGGCAAAAAAAAAAAAAAAAACACCAAGAGAGCAAAACAAACAAACAAACAAACAAACAGCAACAAAAAAAGCCAATTAAGTGGTAGGAACTATAACCACTGAATACATGTATCCTTTTGTCTGTGTTCAGCGGTTATAGTTCACGTCATCTAACTTCTAATTCCAATTCTTTCAAATACACATGATACATTGTGTAAATAGGACAGCTTCAGAGTTGCTGTAAGGTTTATTTTTCCACTTTGACAGAGCTAGGCTAATGACTCCTGCAGACTTCAAGTCTTTATGCTAAGCTAACACGAAATGCTACCCATAGGAACCATACCAGTGGATGTACAGAGATGAAAATGGTGTCCAATATCTTGTCTCAGTCTGGGTAAGTCGGAAAAAGGCTATTTTGCCCAAAATATTGGACTATTTCTTTAAACTGCATATTTTCATTCCTTTTTGCTCTGATTGTCTTCTTACAGAAAAAAAATGTGTTTTAGTTCTGAATAACCAAAGCAAACAAATTTAAGCGAAACCCATACTTAAAGGGTTTGTTGAGTCTGACGTAATGACTGCTGGGCTGAATTGTGATTTCTCAAGTCAAGGAATGTAGCCTCTGTGATACTGAGTCTCAGCAGTAATCCCCATGAGGAGTGACATCCAGAGGAATAGCTGCAAAGTGCTTGGAGCCCCAATGACCTTAGCTGACACCCTCTGCTGACCTTGGTTTGACTTTAGAGAGAAGTCCCCAAGCATTTTAACAGAAGGCAAGCTCCATAACACGCATTCTCTCACCCTTTTTCCCTTTCTCTCTCTCTCTCTCTCTCTGCCTCTCATTTCTCTGTCTTTCATCTCAGTCTGCTTTGCCCATTAAATAGCCTCCCCCCTTCATATTTACAGAGGCTTACAAACAGGGCCAGGGCACATGGCTGCTGCTCCTCGGATACCCAATCTGTCTGCCACTTATCTGAGGGATTACTGCAGTGGGGGCCAGCTACCGCAGATTATAGACAAAGGCCAAATTAAAACAGGGGCTATCAACAAACACCGGGACAAGATGACAGGGAGGTGATCCAATTACACTGATAACCCACAGACCCCCCGCATGCTGGAGGAGACACTGGGACAAACAGAGGTAAACAGATATACATTCACATACACACACACACGAGTGGACAGCGATGCATACAGATGCGCGAAGCCACCTTGGCAAATACAGATCAATTGATGGCAAATCTCCCGACAGCTGCATTGCAATGCAACCGCGAGGATTATTCATTCCCCCTTTAATTTGTGACGACTTTAGCGACAGGTTCCTTCCAGCCAAACGAAATGTTATTCAGTACTGTCACATCCCAAATGTGCTCTTCAATGACTTGTTCACTGTATTTTTGGTGTAATATGTTTATTTATTGACTTGCAGGATATCAGTGCTCCTGTCACTAAGAACGCAGATACTAGCAGTGAAATGCAGAGCGCAGGGGACAGAGATGTCAGGGAGTCAAAGTAGAGAGATTTCTGTGGGTAGAAACCTCAGGTGCAATGGTTATAAGGTAAAAGCATTATAAAAGGAGGGAAAATACAGGCTAAAAAGAATAAGTTGAGAATAAACTAAATAAATGACAGGGTATTGTCTATGATGATGGAGTACAAAGGTTTATAGTCTACAAAAGAGAGAGAGGGCCTCAGAACTAAAGATGCCTTCACTATCACTCACTGAATACAAGTGCAGGACAAAAGACAACTCAAGAAGTGCCAGACAGAACAGGCATCGCAAAATGAGAAGGTATCAATGTACGACATGCAAACTGAAGAATAGTCTTATAGCACTCAGGCAGGTGGAGAATCGTACTAACAAATGAAAAAGAAGTGAGCAAGCTAGGATGACATTCTGTGAGCCCCCCAACTCCCCCAATTTGTCAAGTCACTCGCAGGAGAAGAGTGGTAGTCTCAAAGGCGACAAAGCAGGAGGTAGAAAATTACCTCAAAATGACATACACAAATAGGGTGAGGCATGAGGAGATAAGGCTTCCTCCTGATATCCCACTCATTGAACAGCCAGAACACCAAATGGATGTTTGCCCACCAAAATGGAAAGAGATGCAAAATGCAGTAAAAACTTCCAAGAGCATCATCAGCTCAATGAAGTACCCCATTCAGTCGACAAGAATACACCAGAAGGGGCCTGATTAGTTCATATGTCAGGGATGGTTGGGAGTCCCTCACAGAGCAGGCATTGTAGCACTGGATGGATAGGGGGTCTCTACGTTACTTCAAGCTAGACTTATAGAATAAATGAAATGTACAAAAGTTAGAGTCTAAAGACACAGCATTAACCCATTCTTTTCCAAGGTGTAAATTTACAAATACCCTCACAGGATTTACAGTACTAGGTGAGCTGAGCACAAATCCATTGGAATTTTATGGTACTCACAAGTATGATATCAGTATAAGTTTTTCTCAACATACTATTTTTAGTAGTTAGTCATAAAGGCTCTGTGATTACCATTATTTACAATATTGGTTTAATGCGAACTGATAAAATGAGGGAGACCTTGTGACTTCTAAATAATAGTATTCTAAACCTCATATAAAAATGGCTGAATTTAAAAAACTACCAGCAATTTTATAAAAGCATTGGCAATATACTGGATTCAGAACAAACTGAGTCTCAAGAATACTGTGTAAAAGTGATTTTTTTTTAATGTACTTTGTCTACCACTAAAGGTATGAAAAATATGTGAAATCTAAATGTTTTCTTTTGACATGTCTAGTCACATGTCTTAACAGCTCTCATAAAAACTTCTTGTGTTTCTACCTCTAACAGGAAAAAAAATCTATGGAGCATTTCCTCAACATACTTAATTTAGTAGTTAATGGGTTAAGTTCGTCTCAAAATTAAAAACCAGTCATGATCAACTCCAATTCCGTCAAATATGGATGTACTCTGTCAGCCCAGCACACTTGTGAAATAAAAACGATCCGGACTCACCTCCAGATTATGTCCACAATTAATTATTATTGTATCATGGTTGAATCTACATGATCTGTTATAACTCAGCTTCTGAGCTGTTGAGTTGGCTGATTCAAGCCAGTAGTTAGCTGTCCCTTTAGCCTGTTGTTGCTTTTCCTTTAGCCTGTTGTTTTTAACATAACCAGATACTAAACCAGAAGATACTTATGGCACGGGACACACCGAGCCGACCTCAGAGAACTAGTGTCACCATCAGATCACTTTGTGCCACTTCACATTGCCTGCTAAAAGCTGTCTTTAAACATGTTGCACAGACTACAGATGACGGCCGCCATCTAGCATGTTCTGAACCTGCGTCAAAGGAAATACCTCTCCATACCAGGAGGGGGCGGTAGTCTTAAATTGAAAGTCAACCAAACTTAATCTGTAAATAAACCAAAAGCATCAGGTTCACGGAAAGATCATTTAGCGTTTACCCATTATTGATTCTGTCATTCTGATGGTTTCATTATACAAATAGAGAATATGTTTGATGAGAAGTTGCAGCTGGCACAGTCCTTTGTGTTACCACAGCTATCTCTCTATAGCTAGCTGGGTTGCTAACTCGTAAGCTCAATAAAAACATGACCCCATTTCCATTTCTCTTCTCGCCCTGGTACTCAGACTGAATAGTCAGACAGAGAGCTCTCTCTCACCGATGACCTCCACCAGCGACTAAACATGCTCCATCAGCCAGTCGGCCGCTGACGAGGGTCGGCAAGGCCTGATGGCGTGGGACACATCTCACAAACTATTGTGAGCCACAGATGCTCACTGATGGCCCGGTGAAGGCTGACGGCTGACCTTCAGCTTGGTGTGTCAGGGGCCTACGAAAGCTAAACTGAAAATGTGATGAGATGAGGGAAGAGCTGTGCTTTTAGGCTCCTTTAAATTTGACGTGATTAGCAATAATGACAGATAGAGAGGAAACCTAAAAATAAAGTGAGATAATAGATAATACACCATCAAATAACCAAATGACACTAATTTATAACAAGTAGCTGCTTAAAAGTGAATTAAATTGTCTTTCTTCATAGAGTTTTTTTTTTTTTTTTTCCATCACTGCACTACTAATGACAGTGTCATATCTTTGACTCTAGCTTTAATGGAAAATCCACAATCCAGGAACTAACTAGGAAATGAGTGACAAGGAAGTATGAGATCACCATGCCCCAACACTGCCCTCAGCACTGACAGCAGACAGCCGCCAACCTCCAACTCTCCTTTTGGCCAATCCTGGGCTAGCTCATTACCGCTGCAGCCCCATTGTGTTAATTGAAGCCACGCTAACTATGCTGCTCTTCCCGCTCTATAAAAGCAAAAGACTCGACACCCTCTCTAGCCCACTTCTCCCTCCAGCTACACAGGTAATTGAATTGTGGCAGGTCTCTCAGTAAGCTGGCTTGTTTTAATAACTTCACTAGATTATGTTTAATAAGTGTGCCTTAAATGCTCTTTTTGTCAGGCCAGGGAGGATGAGGAAGGTCAAATGTGATAATAGAAATGAGGAAAAGGGCCATTTTCCTGGCCCTGCTCTAGGGACAGATGTAATCGCGGCAGCCTGTCGCCTTGTCTGTGCTGTGTGAAGTTCAAATGTGGGCCATGGTGGTGGAGACGGCAGCGCTGAGGTAGATCCGCTCCTGTACTGAAACGGCATTACAGGGAAAAAGAAACTTTAGCTGATGCTGATTCCACAAGCTTTACCTGTCTGCGTGTCTCTTGCCATACGAACTGCCACCTGTGCAATTTGCTAAGTAGATAAATTGACTCGGATACTTTGTAAACAAACTGTCACCAGGCCCATCAGAGAGGAGTTGCTATACCCAGGGTCCAGTCACGATCAAATAAAAAATGACAAATGTTCTATGTTGCAGTGCACATCTATTTAAAAGTGCACTGTGCAAAATTGTCGTGGGTGGATTGAAGTGAGGACAGTTCTCACTCAGCTGAAAAATAACATGGGATAAGCATGTAATTTATCAGTGAGTCAGGCTGGTGATGAGAGCTATGTAGACTCAACCATTACATTTCCTGACCATTCTATATTTTTTGTCAGTTGAGTCCAGAGTGTCCCAGTGGAGGGAAAAGGGGGGCTGACTACCAGGGCCTAAAGGTGGAGGGCCCCCACTAAGACCTGATACTGAAATGCTTATTTTAGACTACAGTTTTAAGTTTTATTTAAAGTAGACTAAGTTAGAATGGATAGTTAGCAAAATAATTCAGATTACAAACTGACTTGTGGGTCCATAAAATAAGAATGGCCCCTTAGACCCTGCCTGCTGCCCCTTTTCTGAAAATGGTTTTGATTTGTTGAAACATAGCTAGTAGCCCTGAGTGGTTAACTGAGTCAGACCAGGGTGAGGTTTTGGAATGGTTGAATACATAACCTAGGGGATTCATAGAAACCAGATTGTTTTTTTCACAGAATACATGATTTATTGATAGATGCTAAAGTGTACTGAAGAAATGTAATAATTTTGCCTAAATCATATAGAATTTTTTCTGCAAAAAGAAGCAATAAGCAATTATTCATGAACACAGTTAATTAGACTGATAAGCTGTTGCATACATTAGCTACATAAATTTGTGAAATTTTCCAGCTTCAACTAATATTGCCACATGTGACTTTGTGAAGATAAACAAGTGCACTGGTGTTGGCCCCAAAAATTGGGCAATAAATTGACAATAAATTGTTTTTTTTTTCTTTTTTCTTTTTACAGCACAATGTTATTGCTTTTACTTAATGGAAAACTGTATTTTTTAGTGGTTACTTCATGGTATACCACCAAGTGTACATAAAATTTCAACCAGTGATTCCAGCATTCTGTTTCAACCATAAATACCTCAGATTACAAAAGCAAGACCGCAGTGCTGCTTCACTGTGACTTTAACATCACATATGCACCAAATGCCAGTTAAATTTGTCTTTGGTCGTTTGATCGATAAGGGTCATCCACCACAGGAACTGGATAGTAAAGACAATCTTTGGTTTATGCCTGTTCTCAAACTTTGTCCATGCTGCCCTCCAAAAAGTCTTTTGACCATGAGCCAGAGTAAAACAAAGTATCAAGTATCAATCAAAGTAAAACAATCTCTTGATCCAACGCACTCCTTATTTTCTTCCTGTTACATCTAAATGCCTCCTAACTTTTACTTTACTTTGCTTACTATCTACTTCTTCTTGTTGTCTGGTTAACTAGCGTGATGCTATTCGAAACTGAATATTATTGCCATGCTGCAATGGTAAAAATCCAAAGATCCCTTATAGAAGTGAGTGCACGACTTAAAATTAGAAATCAGATCTTGTCTTTTTATGTAATACTTCACACGGTATCTGCATTGAAAAAAGGTAGGGATATTTCTGTGGAAAATGTATATAAATAATTTTGTTCATTAAAAACTTCTAAACAATGTGCCTCCTCAGCAGGCACATTGTTTGTTAGTTTGCCAGCACTTGGCAGATCGGCCAGCAAGTTAATTTCAGATACTGGCTACACGACTGTTTTGACTGGCTCTGTGCGTTTTAAGGTCAGCTGAAAGTTGAAAAGCTCAAAGGTGAAACTGGAGTCATGTCTTATCAGTCTGGGCTGATGGCTTGGTTTCACTGATAGTTAAGTGTCAGCTTCAACAGTTTGGCCAGGCTTAGCCATGCTGGAGGACACGGGCCGTGGACCTGGAGAGACAGCGGCGACAGGTCAAAGGTCACACCGCTGAACAAACAAGAGATAAGGCAGCCCTGTTTCAAGCAACTTTGAGGTGTCAGAAATAAGAAACGTATAGCCGTATCGCCAGATCGCTGCACCGCAAGACAGATTAAAAATTGAAAGGGGAGGATTTTGAAAGCAAAAGCAATAGGCTGTGATGTCCTGAGCAGAAGGGACAAATGAAGAGACTGTTCAGACAGTGAAATAGAGTGAGGGAGACAAATTTGTGATGGGGGAGCCAGCTGCTAGGAAAGAGGGAGAGACAGGCTGTAGACAGAGATGCATAGGGAATGTAAGGAAGCTGATCAGCAGTCAGCAGGGCTGTGCGGGTAACAGTGAGAGCAGCGCGACTGTCACACAGATGCCGATTTGCATAATATTGTGTGTTGTCAGAGGAGTGACGGCTAGTGCAGGTAGTTATCTGCAGCAACATAACGTACATGCTACTCTGTGTGTATGTGTGAGTGTGAGTGTGTGTGTGTGTGTGTGTGTGTGTGTGTGTCCCGGCCGCCTCTGCACGTCACCTTGCTGGACAGGTGGCATCCCCTAGCCCTGTGATTAGCATGTCAACGTCTTTACATGTCGACGCGAGCGCGGCTGCAGGCATCTACATTCATATATAAATGTAAATTCAGGCCCTCCCCTTCTTCCCACCTTCACGCACCTGCCCCGTGTCGCCGATGACAGTTCAGGATTGATTTGACTGTATCCCATCCACTGAGACAGCGGCGGAACAAGCGCCTCGGATCACCTTGGACACCACCAAACAATCATGAGATGTCCATCTCAAATTGTCAACGGGACCGGGGGCCGGCCGGAAATGACAGGCATGAAATATCCCATCAAGGAAACTTTTATGAAAACCTTCCAGAAACTTTTGACCCCTTATTTTGCCATTCATATGCTAATGGAGCTTTTTCTTTGGAAGGGTCCTCATCAGGGCTCAAGGGAAATGACAGGCCACATCTGATTCCACGAGTGACCCTGCTGTCAGTCCACAGAGACTGATTTGGGTTTGAGCTTGGATTGTGGGAACACACTTCATGTTGACATTGCTGATTTTTTTGATGTCTGAGGTGACCATCTGAGTGGTAAAGAGCTTTAAATTTCTCTTCAAAGGGAGTGCAGTTCTCTGCACAGGCCTGATGTCTGGAATTTGTATTGCAATAAAACATTCTGGTTTGCCGTATAAAATGTAGTGATTTGTGTTTCAATCATCCCTAATCAGCCACCTAAAATGTCCCTCAGATGAAAAGTTCCCATAAAATATATCAGTCACAAAGCTATAGGCAAATCCCTTTCCAAATAACATGGTAATAAGAAAAGAAAAAGAAAAAGAAGAAGAAAAAACATTAAATAAGTGTATTCGTGAACACTGCTCACTGTTCATATTTGCTCCTTACTGTTTTGTATTTTTGATATTTTGCCGCCACCTTTATCTAAAACTTTGGGTATCTTAAAGGAATACTTTAAGGTTTTGGACAAAATACCCTTTTCGACTTACTCAGACTGAGACAAGATGTTCGATACCATTTTCACTTCTGTACATCCAGATTCAGTTCTGATGCTTAGTATTTCATGTTAGCTTAGCATAAAGACTTGAAGTCTACAGGAGTCATTAGCCTCACTCCATCATGTTCAGCAGTTATAGTTCCTAACTATCCTATCTAACTTCTCCTAAATGACCCTTGTTTTAAAAAAATGCAAGACATGTACTTCAAATACACACAATACACTGTGCAAATAAAACAGCTTCAGAGTTGCTGTAAAGTTTATTTTTTTCACTTTGACAGAGCTAGGCTAATGACTCCTGTAGACATCAAGTCTTTTTGCTAAACTAACACATAACTGAACCAGTGGACGTACAGAGGTGAAAATGGTATCAAACATCTTGTCTCAGTCTGAGTAAGTTGGAAAAAGGGTATTTTGCCCAAAACGCTGGAATATTCCTTTGACATACTGTATGTTTACAGGTTAGCAGGCACACCTATCTACCAGACAGAGAGATGATTTTGGTGCCAGTCCTCTGGCCAATTTTAAGGTAAGGTAATGGGACAAAATTTCACAATGTTGGTGCAGTCTTTTAATTTTGTACGCTTTAACATTTTAAACATAAGCTCCAATGTAAACTTATAATAAATGATTCTTCAGGTAAATTATCAGCCAAAAGAAAACTGCAATTATAACATGCCATTATAAAACACATTTAATGTCATAAAATGTCCACATATATCATGCTTCATCATCATATTTGCAAAGGATTGTGAAAGCAAGGTAATTCTGGGAAAAAAAATCATGAATAGATTGAATCTATTTTTATAAGCCCTTATGAGGCTGTATGCATCTGATTTTTGCTCTTATGTACTTGACTGCCGCTGCAAGTCCGCAGCTACCTCTCAGAGAGAAGCTGACACAAGGCCAGCATTCAATTTAGTGGTATTAACATCCGTTGTCAGTGTGTGTGTGTGTGTGTGTATCTGTGTGTGGAGGTGAGGCCATCA
>OMKZ01014940.1:15380-35932 GCA_900302535.1 Neoniphon sammara | reverse complement strand
GGGAGAGATGGAGGGGGCGTGGTGCGCTCACTCCCACGCACAGGCACGTGAGCAGACATCATGATCAGCCACACGCGAACACAGGATGAGCATATATGATGAGTACATTCACCCACATTGTTTTCTACTTTTTTCCAATGATATACCTCTTAGTAGACATTATTTTACAGTATGCACGTTTGCTTCTTCCTTTAATATGTTGCAGACACATGCAAATCAAAAAATTAGTTAAAACATCAAACATCTGGGAAAAACACATGTTAATCTATATATAAATATGGCAAATACAATGTACAGACTCACACCAGCACATGCTGTGTATGTACTGCACACACATGGACACACGCCGCGCATATGCCAACAATGCATACAGTTCCTCTGCAGGCAGTGACGTGAAGGGGATTAGCAGTGTGGATGAATAAACAGCACAAGGAAGAGGAGGAGGAAGACAGAAGGCTTCGGGCCCGGACACACACACACAGAAACACACACACACACACACACACACACACAGAATCAGAGGATGTTCTGGTGCCATGCAGTATGGTGTTTGTGTGTGTGTGTCACGACGCAAGCATGTGTGTAGCGGCGCTAAGTAGAGCACTGTGACCTTCATGGGACAGGTTCGACATTGGGCTCCATCTGATCTCAATGCAATGCTCATACTGTGTAGATGAAGAAGAAGTTCCTGCTCAATATCTGGTACTAGTATGGATGCTCAGACTGTACAATCTACTGTAAGAAACCTGTGTTTGGTCTTATAATTACCTCTAAGGATGTTTTATCAGCAAGAACAGGGATGAAACAGAGACTTTTTGTGCTGCACATACAGGTGCCCAAAGGTATTAAAGGAGCATTACACCATAAAACAGATTAACATTGTTTAAAAACATGGACTGGTGGCTTGAATTGCATTTCTGGTGCTGGTTTGTTGTTTTAGGGTGCAAATAAATAAGACTTTGCTGATTTATTTTAAGGGGCTGACACTGCAACTTGACAGCTAAAATTTCTGTTTTAGATTATTGATTTTTTTCCCCCCTATTAAACAAGCATTGTAGCTGTGCTGAAAATATCTCTTGGTGACGTCAGTAGATTGACTGTTGGTTGGTTAGCTGCATAATCAACAAGATATTAAATGGCATAAACAACAACACAGCTACAGAAATGTGATGGAAATCACAAATACAAGGCTTTAAATAGTCTTTGTGTGTTTTTTGGGGTGGAATTTTCCTTTAACACATGAATACATGCACACGCGCAAACATACATAAACCGCACACGCAACTCATCAAAACAGCTGCGAGCTGCTTTAAGCTTAAGCAACTATAGACTTTTAATCTGGTGCAAATCTACTTTCCCGTTATGCTGATATGATTTGTGGAATATTATGGAAGCGATATAAATGGTCCACGTCAGAGCACAAGTAGCACTCCTGAAAACAGCAGTTTCATAGAGTGTATTTTACTAGAAATGTCAGCTGGATCTGTATGAGTTCCAATTTTCCAAAATGTATAAAAGGCTAATGTTTCAGAGGAAAAATATCTACATGTTTATGCCTGGTTCCACAGTCCAAACAAAGGCAATGACTTGTTTGAGTCATGCAAATATTTAGGGCCCTGAGGGAACTTTGACCTGAGTCTCTAATCTGTCACCAATAAAACCCTCCATTTCCTACCTTGGCAGCCATAAAGCACAACAAATGACAAAAGAATCACTCTAATAGCCTGAGAATCAAAATCCCTCATAGGATTACCATCAATTTTCCTTTCCGCACAACAGGTGTACCTCCAAGTCCTGAATCTAGAGTTACACTTTTTCCCCTGCAGGTGAGGCGTTTCTGAACCAATCACTGCCTGCGCACCCTTGCCCCGTATCAAACGCCTGATTCTGCGCCTCCGGGCTGATACACGTGCTGTCTGTGTCCCGGCCACTCTTTCTAATGAGTTCCATGTCTGACATTGTTCAACAGAGCCCCGGGAGGATCGAGTGTTTGACCCAAGAGGGCCAACAAAGCCACTGTGTCCTCAGGACCACCAGGCAGCCACTGCCCTAGTTTTTGTAATCACATCTGGCGGCCACTGAAAAAGAACCAACAGTCCTGGGAAAACCAAGCACTGAAAAAAAAAAAAAAAAAAAAAAAAAAAAAAAGTCAAAATAGGACAATCATTCTCTCTATGCCTGCACACACACGTACTCATGTATACACACACGCGTGCAAATACACACGTTCATTTATGCACAGTCACCCACTGGATGATAATCTTAACAATAACAAAAACAAAATTCCATCATTTCTGCTGAATATTCGGTATAACCTGTTTGACCCGCAGTGGGACAGAGCGAAACAAAAACTCGCTGTACTTTCTGTGTAATCCCATGCACAGCATCTTGTGTTTGCCCTTGGGTTGCTGTGGTGTATTTTAAACTGATACACTCCGAAAATAAACACAGCCAACAGTGAAAGTGACCTGAAATGTGTCCCTCTTCTTCCCAAGCATGCTGCTCCAAAAAAGCTGAATCTAACATTTTTCACCACGACTGTTACGTTTACAAATCCTCAAACGCCTTTTGAACCCACTACCCCTGATTTAATTGCCGTACGAGGCATGAAGGTGTTCGCATTTTCTTTTTTGAGTCTGATCTTTGTTTGATAGTGCAGTTAAAGGGCAATGTCACTCAATTGAAATTTTCACACAGGCTCCCTTCTGACAGCTCAGTCAGCATTCATTAACATGAAGGCCTCTGTAGCAAAGATATAAACCAGAAAGCTACTGTATGACCCTAATGTGGCCTGTCATACCAGCATTCAGCCCCCGAGCTGCTCTGGTGACAATCAACGGGTAAATGACTTTGTCAACACATGGTTGTGTGAGTGCAGCCTTATCATCAGAAAATCATTTAAAAGTACTCACATGATAACCTGTACCAACTTTAGTTATATTTATACAGCCAGTGAGATGCGGATAACTTCTATGAACTCCAGTGTGCAGTCAACATAAGGAAAACAACCATCAATATACAAAAAAAAGAAGCTACTATATCGTCATTTATTTATTATTTGTTAAACTGACCCGATTTTCATGTGACATCAGTCTGAAACTATTTCCAAGAAGATACACTCTGCACTAACATCATAAATATTTAAGACAGTTGACCACTGTGATGTTGCAGACAGAGCTTGTGCCCTGATATTATCTAATAAAGGTGGGTTAACCCTATTTTGTCAATTGAAATATAGCTGAACTGCATTTAAGTAGGGTTACTGACTATTTAATAGCTTTCTCTACATCTCTTGTTCAGGAAAAGGCAACAGTATTGAATTGACCTATGTCATGGGAATAACATTTTTGAATACTTGAATACTTAGCTTCAGTGGTTTTCTCCTATTTCAAGATCATTTTGACTCTTCTAATTATGAATGTACACATAATTATTTGAAAAATGTGCAGAAAGATAACCCTCTCACTAGTTTCCCATTTTATAGATTCTATTCAAATGCAGGTGTGAAGCATGACAGCTTCACATTTTGCTCTCAGATATTACACATTCTTTTACAAGAGCTTGGTCAAATAACATGAGGATGAAAAATGCCTCCAATGCTTTTGTTTGGATATCAGATGTGCTGGTTCCACTACATTTGAATTAAGGATTTGTCCGTAAGACCAAAATGAAAGTGAAAGTTAGATACTAATTCATTTTCTCACGACTTTATTTTTCCACTGGCACATGAGACTGATAGAAGAGGTGATGGAAAGAAAAACATGAGTAACTGAAACACTAGCAGAGCGTATTAGCCACCCAGTGATGTTATCTTTCAGGGGGTAACTGGTAATAAAACAACACAGAAGTCGTCTTCAAGATTTGTTCGAGAGCTTATATTGCACTTTCTTCGCCAGTACAAATCACACGTCTATTGATTCACACGAGCTCCCTTCCAGGAAACTGTGTACATTATCGCAGTGCTCTCTGGGAAGCAGATACACGACCTCATTTCCATGTTCCTCGATGATCTCTCCTGAGGGTTTCGGTGACGCAAAGAACAGCAGGGATGATGGATGTTTACATTACCTTGCTATCTAGGCCTGGAGGTGTGCATTATCAGATCTAGTAAATAAAAGTTTTGCACAATGTGTTCACACTCTGCACAGTAAGCCCAGAAACCAGTGAAGCAGATGGCGTTTTAAGCAAAATCCATAATAATGTAAATCTATTTACTTTCAGTCTGCTTTAGCCGAGTGGACTCTCTACATGTGCTCAGAGCTGCGATGATTCTATAGCTATCTAAGAGGCAGGAGGGAGGCGGATTAACAATGGCCGCACAAGCCCTGTGATTGGCTGGCAGGCTCTGTTGTCGTGGCTCTGAGCCTCACAGATGGCCATGGTTACCGTGGCGATGGCAGCACGATCAGCATCAGCAACATCAGAGGGAAGAATAGGCTAAGTAGACTGTGGGCATCTCTACATCATCACCTCTATCTAACCCTGTGTGATATGGACTGATTCATTTAGAGCTTCTCACAAAAAGCAGGCAGGTTCAAGATTTTTTTTTTTAATCTGACACACTGATAACTAACTAAAACTCCTGATGACAAAAGCTAACTTCCAGGAGATGAGACATAACTGCTCCAAAACAAAAATGCTTGCTGTAAAACATTTTAGTCCTAAAAACGGCCGGAAAAAATCTTCCAGCTACACAATACACCTGACACGGCACTTACACACAAAACAAATCCACAGATTCTGGCTTTTGTTCACCACTGCCTCCCCTCAGAGATCACTGGGGTCAGTACAGCGGGTATAAGCTCCTCTCTCTCCCCAGAATGACAGTCCCATCTGTCAGACAACCTCCTCAGGACCTTTCACATGCAGATCAGCACAACTGGCCCTCTCTGCAGCACAGAAGGCGAGCCTCCCTGCAGCCCATTAACTGCACAGACATTAACCCTGTGCAGTTGGTAGCAGAAATCTGATTGCCCCTAACACTACCATGTAATGGTGCTGGTGTTAAATCAGTCAAGTCAGAGAGTAAGAAGATCACACAGAGGCTTACCAGGGATGATGCCTCCTGCTGACATTTCCCAGCATCAATCTAAACACTGGATGAACTTTATGTCACGACAATAGTGAATCCAAAAGCATCCCTAACTTTGATCAGAAGCTGATGGTAAAACCAACAAAACTTAGTGATGACTAGCTCCAATGCCAAAGAGCAATCGTTTGAGCTACAGCAATGTAAAGAAATGCCCCATCAAAGTCAGAGTAACCTACCTGGTAAATAAATCCATTATTGTGGTCCACTGAGAGCATGGCTTGACTCCTGTGAGGTTGGGGCAGGATGCCCGCTAACTCCCCTTGTGCTTGCGGCAGCTGAAAGACGAGAGGCTAAGGCTCAGGGCCTGAGCCCCGCTGACGGCTGAGCGTGTGCGTTTGTGATTGTGTATGAGAGTGAGAGAGCGAGAACGGGAGCGAAAGAGAGAGAGAGAGAGAGGGAGAGAGAGAGAGAGGGAAAGTCAGCCTGTCAGTTGTGTGCCTTCTCGTACCCACGCTCCCCTCTCCTCAGCCTCTCCTCACACTGGCTCTTCCCATGCCAGAATACGCCAACAAGCTCCCTCCGAAAGCGCCGTGAACACAACATAAAACAAAAAAAAAAAAAAACAGGGAGCTCAGCTCGGCTCAGCTCCGGCTCTGCCTCTGCCTCCAACGGCTTTCATCCAGGGGTAGCATCAAATGTTTCTGACAAGCGTCCATCCGCCAATCCCCCTAGAGAGATTAGCGTGCTGACATCACCGATGCTGTGCCGTGCACAGTTGTGCTCTGCTGAGCCGCCAAGCCCTGTAGCCCTGTTACCTAAGAGAGGCTTGGCTTAAGTCACGGCAAGTCAAACAATAACATTCTGGATGAGGAGCTCCGTCCGTCCAGCAAAGCCCCGGTGCACCTTACAGCTACTCCTGCCATGGTGGTCACACACCTCAAGAAGAAGCAGTGAGCAGCTCTGGCAATGCAGTGATACTGTAGGTGCATCTTTGTGTGTGTGTGTGTGTGTGTGTGTGTGTGTGTGTGTGCATTGCTTGCACACCCTACCTGAGGCAAAGAGGCTGCTCTCTGGCTTTAATGCATTGTCAGCGAAACTGATCGAGGCATGGTGCACTAGAAATAGATCGAGTGTAACAAGCAACTATTGCTGCTGCACTGCCTGTGATGACAATGTGAAACTCTAATAATGCTCTCTCTGCGGTTTGTGTCATCTGATATTCCTTGAAGTTGCATTGGTAAAGACAGCACTTCCATTGCTCGGCAGAAGAAATCTCTCGCACAGTTGTCTTCCGAATCAAAGCAAGACACTTAAGTCATGCTTCCTCCTCCATCTATCTCTGTATCTTCTCCCTCTACCTCCCTCAATGCCCTCTTCACCCCCTCCTCTTTAGCTCCCACTGTTATAGTTAGATGTCGAAAGGAGCACAGCCGGTCTGGGCTCCTGGCTGCAGCAGGGAGGCTTCCTGCCTGCGTGACTGCATGCCAGCTTCACACACTTGGATCACCAAGTCGCACAGAGATTTCATACTGATCCAAGAACACCATGTTCAAAAGAATAAGACCGGGCATCTCCAGCAGACTTCCCCCGTCTGTTCCCACTGATCTTCTACAGCCTGGCTGATCGACCGGCCCTGACTGGACAGCTTGGCAGAGCTCGCTTCTGCCCAGGGCTGCAGTCAAGACCAACTCAGTCAAGTCCAAGTCAAATCCAAGACCAGGTCCAGTCGAGTTTAAGTCTGAATCAATACTAGGTTGAAAGGATCAAGACATAGATCGATCAGTGAATCTGCTCTGTGCTATACTAAAGTCAAGTCAAAGTCCAACAGCAGCACTCAGAGAACCAAGTGGCACAGACATTAGACACAAGGTCAAGAAAAGAATGAAACCGAGACAAATCCAAAACATCAGAAAAGTGTTTTTGAAAAATGAACTTAAGACCAAGATCAGACTAAAGTACTACAGCCCTGTACCAGATCATTTGAACTGGTGTTTTGCAAAGTTTTGCACAATGGTGGGTTATTAAGGAGATATAAAAGTAGGCCAAAGATACTTATTCTCCTTAATTTCTTAATTTTCTTTTGAGTAAAGCCACTAAAGGTGAAGCTTGATGCAATACAGCCCCCACTAAACACGTAGGCAGAACAGAGCTGTCAATAAGTAGCTTTATAACCTATAAAACAGTGATGTCAACCAATGATCATTTGCTGTATCCATATTTTCAAAAAATACGAGTATTTCATATTACAGAATGATGAAAGGTAATGAATCTGTTATTATGTTACAATACTGCCCTTTATATTTTGTTAAACTGGTGTTCAGGAAAAGACCCAACCAATCCTATCCACCTCCAAAGTGGTGACATCAGGTTTTTCTCCATTTGTCTTCTTTCTAATTGACTATCATGCTCACTGCTGATCCTGCACTACAGGTCTCTCTGTGTGGTTTTATGCACACGCACATCTTAATTTTTACTCAGCCACCACTCCTGCTACAATTTATTCAACAATTTTTCGTCATTTTGTGACCATTTGGTCCTGGTGAGTGGAGGATTCACAGTCTGAGCCAGACGAAGGCCGAGGCCGAGCACTAAGTGTCTGCCAGTGGCCAGCGTCCATGGTTGCATAAGTGACACTTTGTCAGAACAGATGCCATGACTGCATCAAAACTCTTTATGGCTGGATCCATTGTCCGCTTCACTCATTTACTCTTACTCCACAAGCTCCCAAAGCCAGTCCACATGTTGAAAGCCTTAACTCCACTTAGTTCTCATTATCTATTATGAAAACCCTTTGCGATCGCCCAGCATGTTCTCAGTCTGGTGTGGTTGCCAGATGGATTGTCAGTGACATTTGTGACCATTGTGCTCTAAAAATACACAGACATCTGCTAAACAAGCTGCCTAATTAAAAATATAAACCAAAAAAAGCTGTTCCATATTACTGTAGATTGTAGATTACGGAAAGTGTAGATTAAAATCCAACAGATGATCGGAGTTTTGTCATCCAAAACTTTGAACTGAACTGCCAGTTAAATCTGCATCATCTTTTAAATCATCTCTTAAAACTCATTTTATAGACTTGCTTTTATGCACTGACATTTAAAATGTTGTTTTTGACCTCCCTTTTATGGCTTTTTCCATGCCCTTGTATTTCCTACTTGTTTTTGTGGCTTTTGCTGTTGACTTTATGAGATGTTATCCTTTATACAGTGTTTTGTAGCTGTCTCGAAGTGTCACATAGATAAAGACAGTTGTTATTACTACTGAGCAACAGTGATATGACTGTTTTTTCAGGCAAAATGAAGAAAATAAGAGGCATACTCACCACATCTTTGTTTTCTTGGGAACTTTGTTCCTGTGAAGTCAGAGAACAAGAAATCAATCTGCAGAATTGCCACTGAATGGGACAAAAGCAAAACATGCAGGTTTATTACTGTCCTGCCAGATCCATTATTTGCATGTTAATAAATTATCACCTCTAGTTAGTCTGTAGTGCATTCAAATGTCTCAATTAAATGAGAGCAGTACTCGTTCACTAACATCAACTGAGAATTACAATATGGTATTAGCGGGCAGATACAACAAAAATGGTCCTTCCTGCTCCTGTAAATCAAACATACTCCCCTGCCTGACCTTGGAAACCTGGTAACCTGTTAGAATAGGACAGAA
Organism: Neoniphon sammara; assembly: GCA_900302535.1. Taxonomy (NCBI): domain Eukaryota; kingdom Metazoa; phylum Chordata; class Actinopteri; order Holocentriformes; family Holocentridae; genus Neoniphon; species Neoniphon sammara. The sequence goes on along the minus strand of OMKZ01014940.1, from coordinate 27,231 downwards.
AAGAGGCCCTCCCTGTTCTACTCTAATTTTTCAATGGTTAGCCACCCTGCTTTGTCACATCCCGAGGAGTCCCAGGGATTCTCACCACACTAACACCTCACATACCCATACACATCTTCCCGAAACCATGACAACGCACTGGCATGCGGCGTGTAGGAGGAGGGGACAGGGGAAGCGGCAGTGAGTTACGATGACAGGGAGCCACACTGCATTGAGACTGCAGGGGAAACAGAACAGCCATCGCTCTCCACATCACTGTACGCACTGTATGCGTGCACAGCCCCGGGGTAACCAAGACCACACTAACACATCTACTGTACAAGCAAAACTGAGCGTACATATGATCAGCCCCAATAGGGGAAATATCGATTTGTCTCACAAGCAATCGCTGGTTTTAAACACCTCCAAACAGAAAGAAATATTTCTTCTGTAGCCTTGAGAAAGAATCCAGAGCAGCGGACAATTTTTCTCCCCAGCGCTCTCTCACCTGAATGCTAATGAGGAGAGGCTGACCGCAGAAGTGTCAGCTCTGCCTTCATGTAACAGAGGTGGTGCGATGAGTAATGTTTCAGACCTGTTGCTACCTTGATATTCTGCCAGCAGGCTCGGAGGGCTCTGACCTAAAGTGGGCTGAGGTTCGGCCTGTCCGCTCCCTGTTGTATTCCGCCAACACATGAGACAACATCATCCCACACTCTACCAGGAGCGAATACTGTTGATTTCTCAGCAAGACTGCCTCATTGAAACACATAACTCTTCGGGATGTTGACGCAGCCTTACAGCACTGAGTTTTAAGTACACAACAGGCTACTCTCTCTCTCTCTCTTTTTTCCCTCTCAGGTCAGTGGATGGTGATTTCATCAGGAGAGGGATAACTGGGTTTGAGTGGGAGTGTCATGTTGAGTTTACAAGTGCCAAGACCATCATATGCTCATAAGAGGATAAGATTACTAATTTCCATGTATTTATGTGTGGGCTACAGGCACAGTGGGTTATGCAGCAATTGGTAATTAACCCAAATGGAGAGATGGAGAGAAGGGGAGCTCATTAAACACCACTCATCAGGCGTATAACCCCCCTCCATCTCTTAACTGTTAGGATGTGTCTGGGATAAAATAGTACTATCCGCTGTCCAGCTTCACTGTAAAATCTTGGAGCCGCAGTATACTTAAAGCAACAGCTTGGCATCAGGTTTCATAAAGAGTATCAAAAATTAGGTCGACGGGTAAGCCATACGGTTTAGTTGAGAGGCAAGCCATTATCTGAAGCTTTCTCATTAGGATAAGACAAATGAATTTGAACTGCAGCTGCTGTAACATTTCATAGCCATCACAAATGCCGGCCGCATAAGCCCTAACTGTATACAGGCTATAATCATCTCCTCAAATAGGTTATGAATTGTATACAGGGTGAAATCATGCATTTCGTCCATGTAGAGTGCGCAGTATTTTATGATTTCAGTCATAACCAAAACGTTATCATGAATGCCAGGCGACACGCAAACAATAAAACTGCCAAAATATAAGTCATTCGAAACGCCGGAAATTTAATCTGATTCCAACATTGATAGGACGTTCCATTGTGAATATGCCTGCTTTATTCTAAAGAGGAATAAGCAGACGGACGCCAATCCACATACTCGGGTGCGTAGGCCTATTTAATATTCACAGATATGTAAAAGGTCAAAGAAATATACTAATAGCGTGCCTATTTATTCTTACCGTTGGTAATAGCGGCTCCATTTGAGCTCCTTGATCCGTGATGTCCATCTTTCCTTCTCCTTGGTTTCACAATAGGCAAGTCGTGATGCGCTCCTACTGTGCTCTTCTGTCAAATGCTGGCTGGAAACGAGGATGAATTTTTGGTGATCTTGTTTTTTTCTCACAACACATACATCGGCCGGGTTTTCTCAAATGGAGGTAAGCATTCCCGTCCTGCCCTACATAATTTACGCATGGAGGGGGGGAGGTAGTGCTTCCCAATAGACGCGTTAAAGCCTGGCCGCGGCGAGGATGAGGTGCACATGTGAGACGAGGAGCCGCTGCGCTGTGCGTGTACTTTCATCCAGGAATTCATTTGAGAGGGCAATTCCTCCTCCATACAGCCTATTTATATAACATTGGGCCAACAAAGAATAAAAACATATTCCACTGCAGCCTGGGTGAATGGAGGCTGCCTGACCGAAAATCATCATAATATTCCTATAATATTCCCTATAATGTTTGTACAGGGACTTGTAGCGTGGCAATGAGTTTGCAGTAACCTTATCAAAATAAACAGGATTTTTATGCATCTCTGTAATGTTGTTACACCACTCCTACAGAGACCTGAACTTTAGCTATGACTTTGATGCTTCAAAAATGTAAAATGGTTAAATTAGGGATGGTTTCCTCTGGCAGAGACCAAACCTGTTCCCTCTTAACAATAAAATCCATCACAGACGCCTTAGTCATCTCAATCATATAATATTATCATGGTTTTCTTAGTGTAGGCAACATAGTGTTTGGTTACACGTGGATTTACTCAAGCACCAGTCTGCGGCATATCATATAGGGCCTCTATTCCTCCAGTTAGAGGACAGTATGGCGGGCGCAGAAAGGCCATATTGCCTAATTATGGTCTGATTGAGGTCGCTTCAGCATTCAGCGTAACATGTTCCCAATGACTACACCCTATAACGACAAAAATGTCAGCTGCAGAGATGCGCTGTCCATTCCATCATTATTTCCAATTGCAGCACTGATGGTGCACCGGCAGCAGCACCCAGATTATACAAGCCTGGTGTCGTCATAACATTTATACACTGGTGCCCCCCTCTGGTGAAATCTATGAAATGCCAATTAAGTCTACAGTCCAATTAGCGCTTGCTAGGCGTCGCTGCAGTGCAAAACGTTGTCTGGAAATCATTAGGCCTAAGCTTTGATTTATTGATAGGCTAATGTAAAAGGCTGCCTCGATTCACAGAGCTGCAGAAATGCTTTTAAGTGAATCTCAGTAGCATGGAACTCAACAGCCAAAGGATGATTTTTAACAACTTGGAGAAAAAAATCACACATCATATATATTTAATTAATGTATAATGATGCAAAGTGGGTTTTAGTGTAGCCCAGTTATGATTTCTACAGCAGTGGTTCACAAAGTGGGGTCGGGGGACCTCCAGAAGAACAGGGGGTTCCCCAGTAAAAACGATAAATTGGTTAATTTAACATATTTCATTCAGTTGAACGTTAGCACAGTTAGAAAATGTGTAAAGATGACAGATTTGATGATGGCAATCACTCCCCCAGCCCCCACAATTTGTCAATTATTTCTGGACTAAATCATACCCACTTAAATCTACTCAGATGTGGTTCCTTGGGACACCGTTATATCAAACAGGGGTCCATGATTTAATGTGGATCTTTATAGGTGTCCTTCACACGGAAAAGCTTTGGGAGCCCCTGGTCCATCCACCTGGCAGCATCACCTGGGCTCAGCTGGCTGTAGGTGGAGAGTCGGGGTGAGGATGTTGTTGTTGATCCGGATCCGGATCCGCCCAGGCGTCACAGCACCGACAAGATGGCCGAGAGTACGGGACGAAAGTGAGGGAGAAAACAAAAATACTGGCGAGCTGCTCATCTCCACAAATGTCAGACTTTTAGAGCTCCCGAAAAGAAGTAGTAAAAGGACAAGAGCTGTGTAATCGCTTTATTCAAGACTCTTCTTCGGGCGACATTTGCGGTATGCAGACAAATGTGCACCTAGCCAGCTTGCTGACAGAACGTTCGTCAGGTCGTCTGCGTCGGCTAGCTAGCTAGCAAGCTAACCATGTTAGCTAGCTGACAACACCGTTAGCGAGAGAATACGGTCTCAGAAAGTGTCAGCAAGTAAACAGTGAAATATATAGCTTGATTCTTCTTCATCTCCTGGAACTCAAAATTGTCGTAGCAGCATAGCTTGCCTGCGAAGGAAATCGGATTTGCTAGTTAACGCTTAGCCAAGTGGCTAGCAAGCTAACATTGCGGAATTCTGGCTTGCAGGAGATTTCCCCAGCTTCAGAGTTAGCATTGGCAAACGTCTGTTAGCTCACTCAGCTGTTTGGATGACTTGGGGTTGTTTCGATACAGGCAAGGTACATTAGCGTGTGTAGGAAGGACGTTTTCCTCTCTACTTTAAAGTACCGAGACAGTGAGCTATTACTGTAGGGCTGGCGTCCTGAAGGATAGTTAACGCTACCACCGCCGGAGTGTAAACATAAGCCAAGCCAAGGGGAACACAACCCTGCGTTGTTGGACGAGGCGCTAATCGAGTCAGCATCATGGCCCATTCTCCTGTTCAGGGTAACCTACCAGGAATGCAGGTAAGTTAGCTCTCTTGATTTTGCTCTGTGATGAAGTGCTTTTAGTAAATGCTAGAACAAAATGTACACACTGTAAGTGAGGGCTGACTCCCTGCTATGGGTTTGCAAAGCACCGAGTGCTGCACACAGATCCAACTCCTCGGTGCTTCAGGCAAGTTGCTATCTGGCTCCCCAGTTCAAAGTAACTATCATGCACACATGAGCCTTGTTCGTGTTACTGCTGCTATCTTTAGGATTCTGCCTATGGGGGATAATTGTGTTGGCTAGATAACTTGAGTAGATAACTGTTCCTTGATGTCAACTACCTCATGCACCAGATTATATTCCCTGTGCAGGCCTGTTAGCAGATTTCCATGGTCTGGATTTGCTGGTGGCTTTGAAAGAAGTGGAATGCAGAATATGGGGGAGCATCCATTAAAGATGGGATTTGGGTTACAACCAAAGCTTTAGTCAAACAATACATAACTCATCCTAGGCTATAAGGAAGATTTTGCTGTGTCAGGTAAAGACTGTTCCCAGTCTGGGCAGGAAAAACCGTAACAAGTGTGCACCGTAACATTCATTTCTTAGCATTGTTTTTTTTGTTTTTTGTTTTTTTAAACTGAAAACGATTCAGCACAGGTTTGATAACTGCTAAATAAAGTTACAAACTTGACAACAATACAAATCAGACAGCATTTTGACTGGAAGCTGCCACTGTAATCTGAGGCCCTTTCCAAATAAAAATATCTTATTGTTTTATTTAAACATAACATCATCACTTAACCATCTTTTCTGCAGTGCCCAGATCTCCATTAGCAAAAGTCTTACAGGGCAACAAGCTTAAGCCGAAAGGATCCTTTATTACAGAAGCAGATGTTTCATTTTTAGCTGTCTCAAAATGGGCATATTGACCCTTTCTCTGCTTAAAAGAGGTCATAAAAGGAAGTTGTTTTTGTCAGCGCCTGCTCTTGTGTTTCCCACATAACGGCCTCTGGAGAATTCAGTCATTTTAGTCCGCTTCCTGCGGCGTTCAAGTAGGTTATTCATTCCACCCTCAGATAGACATGCAGCCCTAAAAAAAATTGGATGTTTGCCCTGTCATAGGAATCACTGAACAAATACAGGGTTCTCCCTCTCCAATAAACTCTTAGGAGGCCTGACTAAGCCTTTTCCCCCGTTTTACATCCCCAGAACTCATGCACAGTGCTGTCTCCTTGCTTTCTTCAATGCAATCAAAGTGCCAACAATCACTTTTACCCATAAAGGTTGCTATATGAACTTGTTTCCCAGCGCAATCTGACATCAATAACAACTAATTCTGTCCAAAATAGTGGATAAGAATAGGTGAGAACAGGCATGGCAGTGTTATTGTTGATTTCCAGCAATGTCAACACAAATGCAAGTAAGGCCAGTCATTGATCTGTCTCATATTTTCACGCAAAATCATCCTCATGTAAAATTCAAATTACATATGTATTAGATAAATTGATATAGCATTATTCAGCATGTACGGTTTGCCTCTGTAATTTCCATTAATTTAGGAAATGCATTGGCTTAATTTGAGTTTGGGGGCAGAGATTAGAGAACCAAACCAACATTGTGTGGCTCACAAAGTTCACGGACTAATTTCCGGACCCAAAAGAGTGTCACATTGCAAAATGGATATCACATGAAAATAAAAGAAATATCCCTAAAGGTGCAGCAGTTTCTTGAAAAGACTTGCAGATGGAAGTTTTCTTGAGAAATGTAATCTAGGTCTATGTTTTGTGTTATTCAATAGACAATTATTTTTTTTAATTGATGTGAATGTTTACACTCAGTCCCTTGCACTCTGTGTATTTCTTTCTATATACACATACACACACAGAGACACATGTAAAGAGTGGTACTGGGTGAATTAATGTAACCTCTTATAATGGTACCCTGCTGGTGTTTTGCGTTTTGTTCTTTTCAAACATTCCTTTTTTTCCTTCTTTCCTTCCCTTCCCTTTCCTCCCCTGCTTTGTCTCCCCTCTTCCCCTTCCCTCCTCCCCCGTCCCAGAATGTCAAAGCGGATCCGGAGGAGCTGTTCACCAAGCTGGAGCGGATTGGCAAGGGTTCGTTTGGCGAGGTGTTCAAAGGCATCGACAATCGCACCCAGAAAGTCGTGGCCATCAAGATTATAGACCTGGAGGAGGCAGAGGACGAGATCGAAGACATTCAGCAAGAGATCACAGTGCTGAGCCAGTGTGACAGCCCCTTTGTCACCAAGTACTATGGCTCATACCTGAAGGTGACAGTGGTTACGCATGCATACAATACCTAGGCATGTGTGCTTTAATGCCATAGCCCAAGGTGCCAGAGAATGTAGCATGCACTGAGGTTTCTGAGGTTGAACGCAAAGTCCGACTCGTCATTCACTTTCTTTACCTCAGTGTTTGTGCATCTGTTTTCCCCACAAGTCAAACCTCATACTGTGTAAATGAGATGAGACATAAAAGGATTTCCCTTCCTCTACCCACTTTTTCCCCTGAATAATCCCAAATTAAATAGGGATTAGCCTGAGAGGACTTCAGACACCCACCAAGCGCTTATTAGTGTCATCATGACTTGTTTAGGAAGGCACCAGACTCTTGACACCTCGCAATAAGCCAATACGCAGCGTTAATAATAAGTGAACTGTGAAAGAGTATTCAGAATATAACTCTAAGCACTCATTGACTCCTCTCTTTTATCACTAACAGCTCATTCTCTCCTCTTTCTGTTCCAGGACACAAAGTTATGGATCATCATGGAGTATTTAGGTGGAGGTTCAGCATTAGATTTGGTAAGTGATTCATGCCTGCCCATCATGGCTGCATTGAGCTCTGTACTTGTGATCAGCACCTCTCGGTACTAGCAGGCACGCTGCACTGATAGATTCCTAGGTGTTGCTTTTCCCAAAATATTACACCAAAAATTGTTGCCGATGTTTTTTGTTCTTTTTTGCATGCTGAGTATCCCTTATGACACGTCTTAAACGGAATAAAAGCTATATTTTTGGCTCGAAGATGGAACATGATCAAGGCTGCTGCTCATCTGACTGCCCTATAGATGTAATACCATCTGCCTAAAATGCACCCTCCTCTCAGTGCCAGGAATTGAATCAACAGTCTTTCAGTTATCAGTCAGCCTCTCTGCCTCGAGACGAGCCTGGCACCCATAACTCATGGATGTGTGTGCTTCTGTTTTTTTGTTTGTTTGTTTTGTTTTGGGGTTTTTTTGTTTTAATTCTCTGTAGTTGGAGCCTGGAGCGCTGGATGAAACTCAGATCGCCACGATCCTCCGAGAGATCCTCAAGGGCCTGGAGTACCTGCACTCCGAGAAGAAGATCCACAGGGATATTAAAGGTACTGATTGACAGCGCCGCTATTGAGGAACACTTGGGTTTCAGTCAGCTCGCACACGCTAAGATCATATAACACATTAATGGTATTGACATTCCCGTCTGGATTCATTCATTATAGAGTTTGTATTTCATTGGGGAATTGAGGCGAAAGCATGCGGTGGTTCGCTAAAAGGCTTTTGACAGTCGTTTCCCCTTCATCAAATGGATTTGTAACTGAGATAAATGGCTCTGACAAATGTTTCAGAAGTGCCCATAAAGATAGCACGGATTCTCACACATTGTGCATGCTTTATGAGATTTCATAAGCTCCAAGCTGCATCATTATCAACGCTCCATCTGTCCTCTCCCAGCTGCCAACGTGCTGCTGTCCGAGCAAGGAGAGGTGAAGCTGGCGGACTTTGGTGTGGCCGGCCAGCTCACCGACACCCAGATCAAACGCAACACCTTTGTCGGCACGCCCTTCTGGATGGCACCCGAGGTCATCAAACAGTCAGCCTATGACTCTAAGGTGAGGTCAATGTTCAGGGACAGCCAGTCTCAAGAGGTTGCTAGCATGTCTTCTCTTGTTCTTATCTGTTATTAGTGACAGTAGCGTGACAGCAGTAAATAGAGTATGGGAGAGGCTTGTTATGTGAATTTCTTAAAAAGTACAGAATATATTTTCATCTAATCTTGTCGACATTTAGCTGAATTTCTTATCAGGGATAATTTGAACACAACAAATACTTCACCAAAACTTCGTTCCCTCCAGAATAAGTGTGAATCCTTATGGTGCCTTCAAGTGCTTGTTGGAAGCTCATACAACCAATGTAAGAAATGTGAGCTTCCAACTTGAATGGTATTCAAGTGCTCTGGTTGGAAATATCAGGTACCAACCTGAAAGCATCAGACATGGATGGTATCAGGATGGTGTTTATCAATGGGTTTTGTACAACTACAAAGACCAAATATTGAAAAGGAGTAGAGACGAGATTGTATTTCCAGATTTCACACTTGAAATTACGACTTTGAGGGGGCTGTTCATGTGCTACTAACTCAATGATGATGTTAGAGAGAAGTGTTGGATTACACGAGAGAGACCAGGGAACATTTTCACCACTCACTCCTGGTCAGCTGCCCTGCCATTGCTTGGTACTTGAATCAGCATTATGCATGACTCTTCCTGCATCTCCCTGTCTGTCCCAGGCTGATATCTGGTCTCTGGGCATCACAGCCATCGAGCTGGCGAAAGGCGAGCCGCCCCACTCAGAGCTCCATCCCATGAAGGTTTTATTCCTCATCCCAAAGAACAACCCGCCCACGCTGGAGGGCAACTACAGCAAACCGCTCAAGGAGTTTGTTGAGGCCTGCCTCAACAAAGAGCCCAGTTTTGTGAGTGTCAACAAGTAGTAAACAGATGTTGACTGTTCCTTCACTCTGTGCTCTTACACTTATGTATATATTCCCAGCAAATTGTACTTTACCATTTAAATTCAGCCAGACTAAGGTGAAGATGAAGGATTTTACTGGAAGATTTGTGTTTTTTGTGTCTGCACAGGTACATTTCAGGCTTTTCACGGTATGAAATGTTCCTGAATTGTCCCCGACTGTTTTTCATATGCGCTCATTTCATCTCGTCTTCCTCCCTTTTGCCAACTTTCATCATTCCCAGAGGCCCACTGCCAAAGAGCTGCTGAAGCATAAGCTGATCGTTCGCCACGCAAAGAAGACCTCCTACCTGACTGAACTGGTGGACAAGTACAAGAGGTGGAAGGCAGAGCAGTCCAGAACCACAGAGTCCAGTTCCGACGAGTCCGACTCGTAAGTCAAAAGATCTTCTCACAATAGAGATTGTTTTTTTTTCTTGTGTACCATAAAAATGTAGTGTTTCTATTTTGTCTGTAACCCTATTTGTAAGCCATGTCTGGCATTTGCTTTTACACTGTTTCATTGTGCCTGAGGCGCTTTTTAATGCTATTTTGGAAAGTATGTTATTAAGTTTCCACCCAACATATCCTGTTGAAGGGAGAAAAATCTTCCCTAATCATCCTCTGTCCCACTTGTCCTCCCACATTTGTTTTGATCAGGGCAAAATTACTTGTTCAGAGTTGTTAAGCGCTTAACATGCATGACTTAATTACCCAGCCCAGTAAAAATGTTACAAGCCTGTGTGATGTCGGTCCAATCAGGGAGCAGGACGGCCAGGCGTCAGGCGGGAACGACTTCGGCAGCGACGACTGGATCTTCACCATCCGAGAGAAGGATCCCAAGAAGCTGCAGAATGGGGAGGGACAGTCAGGGGCAACAGAGCAGGTGAGACATTAGTGGAGAACAGATTCAGGATGCAAGAATGTGATTTGTCTTTGTTTTTGTTTTTTTGTTGTTGTTGTTTTTGCCAACAAATCCCTTTCATCTCTCATGGCACACTATTGCTTTACCTGCCTTGTCTTCAGCACAACATGAGATCCACTTCCCTTCCTGATCTCTTACCTCAACAGTTGCTAAAAGTGTTACACTATCAGCTTCCTTTGGCATCTTCACCCTACTCTCATAGAACGGATTGATTTTAGTTTTCGAGTACAGATAATGTGTTACGTAAGAACTAATCCATGATGAAAAGGTGTGATGTTATTTGGGAAATATGCATGCCGTGCCGATTTAAAAATTCCCCCAAGGCAAAGCTGCGCTACTTTTATTTCTTTCAACCCCAGTGCTCAGATGTCTCTCTTCATCTTTCTACAGACTAAAGACATTCCAAAGAGGCCTTATTCACAGAGCCTGGCCACAGTCATCTCTCCTGCGCTGGCTGAGGTAAGAAGTTCCCTCTGGTTAACTAAAGGACAGAGAGTCTCCTTCACACTCATGACCTCTCACATAATCGGCCTGTTTTTAATAGAAATGTTGTTTTCCTACCTGCATGTGAGTCAGAGGTTTTGCTCAGTAGCTGGGGAGGTCTGTCCTGAATCATATATAACAACAGATGGGACACAGTCTTATCAAGTGGGCATTTGTGGTCTAATGCTTCCTTTTTTGGAAGTTCTTGACTTGGAGAAGTTCAGGAATCCCTGAGTTAAAGAACCACCCTTTGTCTCTATAATAATCAATAACCACAATTCTCACTTACTTTCCACTTTTTCCTTTCTTGCCCCCAGCTCAAGGCGAGGCAGGAGCAGGTGAACGGGAACCCCATGGCCCTGGATGAGCTGAGAGAGGCCATCCTTTTGGCCGAGGAGGCCTACCCCGGCATCTCCGACTCCTTGGTGGCTCACATGGTCCACAGGATCCAGAGGTGAGGACTCAGCTCTGGGAAACAAATCCACACAGGGCTCTTTGAAACACTGATATTGTATGTGCCACAGAATGCAAGCTGTGACTCATGGAAAAATGATACCTATGCCATAATCATCGGGTTACACTGTTTTTTTAGCTTTGGCATTGGCTAGCAGATGCAGTGTCAAAATAACTCTGAAAACTTATTTTATGGACTTTGCTTCTTTTGAGTATTATTTTTCACAATTCTGTATTGATTCCCTAGTCCTTGTATTGACATGCACTTCATTTCATGATGTTATGACATCTACATTTTAGTGCACTGTGTAAATCATGTGCATTGTCCTAATTCTGTTTCACAAAATCCAAACGGGAATTTAGAATTCATTTTTTGAGTCAGTTTGTTACCTGATTTATCATATATGTTGCATATTTTATCAGTCTACTTAGGTTTCATGCAGAAAGTTGCAGTTTAAGCTCTATACATGTTGTCAATTCTGTCGGGTATTGCAATGGATTGTGATACAAATTGTATCACATATGATGTTTTACCCTCTACTTTTAAAGGTACATCATGCAAAATTGCCCAGGTTCAATTTAATTGAGGACCCTGTAGACTCAACTGACACAAAGGTGGAATAAGCTCATAATTTGATGGTTGAGTCTACATGGTTCTCATCCGTGGCCTGCCTCATGTCCCATGGTATTTGTAAGGTGAGTCTACAGGGTCCTCACTTTAATCAAACCTTGGCAATTTTGCGTACTGCATCTTTACCTTTTTATCTCGTGGTGCCTTATTGTTTTATGAGCAAGGTGTTTTCTTTTATTTATAAGTTCCTCATACATGTTTTTAATTTGTTTGCCAGTTTTAAGCAGTGGATCGAAAACTGAAAATAACGGTTTCATCCTCTCCT